>JAMKPZ010015810.1:0-13925 GCA_024699675.1 Amphibolis antarctica | reverse complement strand
ATTAAATCATATAATATGGTAAAATTGTGCATTTTGGATTATTTAATTATATTTTTATGCATAATCAATCAAATGCTAAAATAATAAAATCTTGGTTACGATCATGCATTTGTTATCATTTAATCTCTAAAAGGTATAAATAATAGTATAAAAAGAAGCACAATTTTAGCGCTTACAGGGCTCCGAGCGGCTCTCCTCCTTCAGAACCTCCAACCGGTGTACCCTCTCTTTCATCCGGCTATCACCCGGAAGCCCACGGGTTTCCATCGGCCCCGCCGGCAGATGGGCCGAGGTACAGAGAATTGAAATGTGTTTGTGTGAGTGCATCACCACGTGCGATTGATGGCTCATTGAACGGAGTCGCCACCTTATTTTTGGGTAGAAAACAAGGAAAACCGGACGGGGAAGTATCCTTCCACCATCGAGACGATAAAACCACGGGAATCATGTAAAATCGTGTAGCGTACGAAATATGAGAGAACTGGATACGGGGCTCAGGGTACTATTGGGGAAGGTGTTAGGCACCCCCAGACAGCCCGGGCAATCCTGGCCTCTCTCCGACTCTAAAATGGAAAACTACGATAGTCAATCTGGCCACATGTGACCTTTACCCGAAAAACTTTCCGGGGTCGCCGGACAGCCGGTTGGATATACCAGCTGTCGCGTCCTATCCCCCTAATAGAGATGAGAACTTGCATTATTACTTGGTCAGGGCCAGCAGGGATGCATGCCGGAGGCGACATCCCGAAAATCTTTCCGGAGCATTAGGAATGTAGACTTACATTTCCCAGAGATCGGGAACCTGCTACCGATTTTTATACCGGTTTGCTGAAGGCAGGCCGAATGATTCCCCAAACCATCTGCGTAAAGATGGGTTTTCGGGGAACCGGTGGCCGATTATTTGTACCGGCTTGCCAGCAGCAAGCTGGTTGAACCGTTTGTGTAAAGATGGGTTTTTAGGGAACCGGTGGCCGGTTGTTTGTACCAGCTTGCCGGCGACAAGCCGGTTGGTTCCCCGAACCGTTTGTGTAAAGATGGGTTTTCGAGGAACCGGTGGCCGGTTGTTTGTACCGGCTTGCCGGCAGCAAGTCGGTTCGTTCCCCGAACTGTCGTTGTAAAGATGGGTTTTCGGGGAACCGGTGACCAATTGTTTGTACCGGCTTGCCGGCAGCAAGCTGGTTGGTTTCCCGAACCGTTTGTGTAAAGATGGGTTTTCAGGTAACCAGTGGCCGGTTGTTTGTACCGGCTTGCCGCCGGCAAGCCGGTTGGTTCCACGAACCGTTTGTGTAAAGATGGGTTTTCGAGGAACCAGTGGCCGGTTGTTTGTACCAGCTTGCCGGCGGCAAGCCGGTTGGTTCCCCGAACTGTCTGTGTAAAAATGGGTTTTCGGGGAACCGGTGGCCGGTTGTTTGTATCGGCTTGCCGGCGGCAAGCCGGTTGGTTCCCCGAACCATTTGTGTAAAGATGGGTTTTCGGGGAATCGATGGCTGGTTATTTGTACTGGCTTGCCGGCGGCAAGCCAGTTAGTTCCTCGAACCGTTTGTGTAAAGATGGGTTTTAGAGGAACAAGTGGCCAGTTGTTTGTACCGGCTTGCCGCCGGCAAGCCGGTTGGTTCATCAAACTGTCTGTGTAAAGATGGGTTTTCGGGGAACCGGTGGCCGGTTCTTTGTATCGGCTTGCCGGTGGCAAGCTGATTGGTTCCCCGAACCATTTGTGTAAAGATGGGTTTTCGAGGAACCGGTGGCTGGTTATTTGTACCGGCTTGCTGGCGGCAAGCCAGTTGGTTCCCCGTGCTGTCTGTGTAAAGATGGGTTTTCAGGGAACCGGTGGCCGATTGTTTGTACCGGCTTGCCGCTAGCAAGCCGGTTGGTTTCCCGAACCATTTGTGTAAAGATGGGTTTTCGAGGAACCAGTGGCTGGTTGTTTGTACCAGCTTGCCGGCGGCAAGCCGGTTGGTTCCCCGAACTGTCTGTGTAAAAATGGGTTTTCGGGGAACCGGTGGCCGGTTGTTTGTATCGGCAAGCCGGTTGGTTCCCCGAACCATTTGTGTAAAGATGGGTTTTCGGGGAACCGATGGTTGGTTATTTGTACTGGCTTGCCGGCGGCAAGCTAGTTAGTTCCTCGAACCGTTTGTGTAAAGTTGGGTTTTCGAGGAACCAGTGGCCAGTTGTTTGTACCGGCTTGCCGCCGGCAAGCCGGTTGGTTCTTCGAACTGTCTGTGTAAAGATGTGTTTTCGGGGAACCGGTGGCCGGTTCTTTGTATCGACTTGCCGGCGGCAAGCCGGTTGGTTCCCCGAACCATTTGTGTAAAGATGGGTTTTCGAGGAACCGGTGGCTGGTTATTTGTACCGGCTTGCTGGCGGCAAGCCAGTTGGTTCCCCGTGCTGTCTGTGTAAAGATGGGTTTTCGGGGAATCGGTGGCCGATTGTTTGTACCGGCTTGCCGCCGGCAAGCCGGTTGGTTTCCCGAACCATTTGTGTAAAGATGGGTTTTTGGGGAACAAGTGACCGGTTGCCGGCAGCATCATCCCGGAAATCTTTCTGGGGCATCAGGAGGGTAGACTTATGCCTCCCAGAAAAGAAACAGGCACCGTCGGGTTGTACGTGTTCGTACACCCGAACAGCCACGGCTGACTTCCTTGCCGGTGGCGTCATCCCGGAAATCTTTCCGGGGCATCGGGAGGGTAGACTTACGCCTCCCAAAAAAGAAACGGGCACCATCGGGTTGTATGTGAACTCGTACACCCGAACGGCGACCGCCGGCTTCCTTGCCGGCTGCGTCATCCTGGAAATCTTTCTGAGGCATCGGGAGTGTAAACTTACGCCTCCCGGAAAAGAAACGGGTACCGTTGGGTTGTATGTGTTCGTACACCCGAACGGCCACTGCCAGCTTCCTTGCCGGTGGCATCATCTCGGAAATCTTTCCGGGGCATCGGGAGGGTAGACTTACGCCTCTCGGAAAAGAAATGGGTACCGTCGGGTTGTATGTGTTCGTACACCCGAATGGCCCCCGCCGGCAGTGTCATCCCGGAAATCTTTCCAAGGCATCGGGACGGTAGAGTTACACCTCCCGGAAAGAATATGTGGAGATCGGATAAAAACACGTAAAGCCGGCTGGGAAACTCAGAGTTTCCACATAAAAAAAAGACTCGACTGAACCGAGCTCGACCAGGCCGGGTGGATTCACCCGGCCCGGAGGGCGGCCACCGACACCTTCGAACGTGTTTCCGAAGGAATGATACCCGGATCCATCCTCCGACCATTCCCTTGCATGGGAAAGAGGTTGTATGGTCGGGGCTCGAGAAAACATCGTAAAGATGTGCAGGAAAATGGCGAGGGTGGAAGAACTTACCTGTAGGGAGTCATTGGCGGGGATCGGAAGTCCTTGCTCCGGTGTGGCAAAAAGGTGTCGGGGCCCCAAGCTGCTCTCCTTCTTCAAAACCTTCGGCCGGCGTCTTCCCCAAGCGTCCAAACGTCGTGCTAGCCTTTCTCAAGAGCGTGTCTCTACCTTTTCTTTCAAAATGGGTGGAAGGCCCCTTCTTTTATAAGGGGTCGCCTTCCTTCTTTGGGGCACCCGAAGATGGAAGGCGGCATGATTCCGGGTTTAACTACGCAGTCCGTGTAATTGATTGATTTGTGAGATTTCAGTGGTTAAATCCTGTCGAATCCCTCTAATTGATTTGGCTTACCTTTCTGGGTAGCTAACCGGCAGCCGCTACGTGGCAGGCAGAGGCCAACTGGTCCCCCAATCATTTTCCCCAAATGTGGGCTTTTGGGGATCTGGGTGCCACTTCTTTGAAGCGGCTAGTCGGCTACATTCCCCCAACTTTTGCACTAGATGTGGGTTTTTGAGGGATTCGGGTGCCACTTCCTTGAAGCGGCTAGCCGGCTCCATCCCCCCAACTTTTCACCAAATGTGGGTTTTTGGGGGATCCGGGTGCCGCTTCCTTAAAGCGGCTAGCCGGCTCTGTCCCCCCAACTTTTGCACCAAATGTGGGTTTTTGGGGGATTTGGGTGCCGCTTCAAGGAAGCGGCTTGCTGGCGGCTAGCCAGCTCCATCCCCCCAACTTTTCACCAAATGTGGGTTTTTGGGGATCCGGGTGTCGCTTCCTTGAAGCAGCTTGCCGGCGGCTAGCCGGCTCCATCCCCCCAACTTTTCACCGAATGTGGGTTTTTGGGGATCCGAGTGCCACTTCCTTGAAGCGACTAACTGGGTAATTCCCCCTTTAAATTTTGCTTAAGCATGGGGTCAACAGAATGCCCCTCCCTAGGTGTGGTTGTATGACTTCGGGGGAAGGAAACCGACATCCTAGGGTTGAATGACCCTCCATGCGTAAACGGTATGCCATGCGAGATTTCACACTTTCGTGAATTATCTATCATTGGTCGGAAAATAGAATCGGACTTACACCCTCGGTCAAGTGACCGAGGGATGCCATAGTGGTAGCCGGTTGGTTGCACGGCAGCCACCTTATGGGTGCCAGTGACCAAGTAACGAGGTGGAGAATGTTTGCGTACCGTGTCCGGAGGCTATGTCGGCGTCGCATCGTACCTCCCCGCATCTTAGATCTTAGCCGGCTAGTTATACGGCGACCACCTTGTGGGAGCCGGCCACTAGGATGTGTTGTGAAAGCTTCACATGTTTCTTTTCCAAAAGATGTCAAGGCAGTGAATAGTCACATCACACTTTTTGCAACGTTACGTTCCATCTAGTTGGTCACGCGGTTGCCACCTCGGGTGAGGCAGTAACCGTTTGTCAACATCGATACTTCACGTGCTTGCTATTTCAAAAGCTGCAACAGACGCAGTGAATGGTCATGTCGTACCTTTGCGACATTACCCCAACTTTTGCACCATATGTGGGTTTTTGAGTGATTCGGGTGCCGCTTCCTTGAAGCGGCTTGCCGGTGGCTAGCCGGCTCCATCCCCCCAACTTTTCACCAAATGTGGGTTTTTGGGGGATCTGGGTGCCGCTTCCTTAAAGCAGCTAGCCGGCTCCATCCCCCCAACTTTTGCACCAAATGTGGGTTTTTGGGGGATCCGGGTGTCGCTTCCTTGAAGCGGCTTGCTGGTGGCTAGCCGACTCCATCCCCCCAACTTTTCACCAAATGTGGGTTTTGGGGGGATCCGGGTGCCACTTCCTTGAAGCGGCTTGCCGGCGGCTAGCCAGCTCCATCCCCCCAACTTTTCACCGAATGTGGGATTTTGGGGATCCAGGTGCCGCTTCCTTGAAGCGACTAGCCGGGTAATTCCCCCTTTAAATTTTGCTTAAGCATGGGGTCAACAACCAGTGTCTTTTCCAAGGGGTCCAAGCATGCCTCAATGGGGGGGGAAGGCCCTCTTTTTATAAGGGGTTACCTTCCTTCTTCGGGGGGATCCAAAGATCGAACCCGGCACATATCTTGGTTCAATCACACGGTCAGCGTGATTGATTGATTGCGAGATTTAAGTGATTAAATCTCGTCATATCTTTCTAATTGATTAGCCTTACCTTTTCAGGTAGTTAACCGACAACCGCTACGTGACAAGCAGATGCCGGTTGATTGGAGTAGGCATATGAACAGACCTGCACGTTGGTGGGACAGTTAAAGGTCAACCACCGGGGTGTTTTACCAATGTGCCGATAGTCATCCGGTTGGTTCTATCCGGCCACCCTACAAGGGGCAGCATGTCGGCTTAGTTGGGGGATTTGGGGAGCTGGCTGCCAGATTTTCGTACCGGCATGCCGGCGGCGGGCCGGCTGGCCCCCCAATCAACCTATTCAAGTATGGGCCAACAGGGATCCGACTGTCAGATTTTGGTACCAGCATGCCGGCGGTGGGCTGGCTAGCCCCCCGATCAACCTATTCAAGTATGGGCCAACATGGAGCCGGCTACCCGATTTTGGTACCGGCATGCCGGCGGCGGGCTAGTTGGCCCCTCGATCAACCTGTTCAAGTATAGGCCAACAAGGAGCCAGCTGCCAGATTTTGGTACCGGCAAGCCGACGGCGGGCCGACTAGCCCCCCAATCCACCTGTTCAAGTATGGGCCAACAGTGAGCCAGCTGCCAGAGTTTGGTACTAGCATGCCGGCGGCGGGCCGGCTGGCCCCCCCGATCAACCAGTTCAATTATGGGTTAACAAGGAGCCGACTGCCAGAGTTTGGTACCGGCATGTCGACGATAGGCCGGCTAGCCCCCCCCCAATCAACCTGTTCAAGCATGGGCCAACAAGGAGCCGGCTGCCAAAGTTTGGTACCAGCATGCCAGCGACAGGCCGGCTGGCCCCGCGATCAACTTGTTCAAGTACGAGTTAACAAGGAGCCAGCTGTCGGAGTTTGGTACCGGCATGCCAGTAGCGGGCCGGCTGGCCCCCAATCAACCTGTTCAAGCATGGGCCAATAGGGAGCCAACTGCCGGAGTTTGGTACCAGCATGCTGGCGGTGGGCCGGCTGGCCCCCCGATCAACCTATTCAAGTAAGGGCCAACAGGGAGCCGGCTGCCGGATTTTGGTACTGGCATGCCAGCGGCAAGCCGGCTGGCCCCCCGATCCACCTGTTCAAGTATGGGCCAACAGGGAGCCAGCTGCCGGAGTTTGGTACCAGCATGCCAACGGCGGGCTGGCTGGCCCCCCAATCAACCTGTTCAAGTATGGGTTAACAGGGAGCCGGCTGCCGGAGTTTGGTACCGGCATGCCGGCGGCAGGTCGGTTGGCCCCCTGATCAACCTATTCAAGCATGGGCCAACAGGGAGCCAACTGCCAGAGTTTGGTACCGACATGTCGGCGGCGGGTTGGCTGGCCCCCCGATCAACCTGTTCAAGTATTAGTTAACAAGGAGCTAGCTGCTGAAGTTTGGTATCGGCATGCCTGCGGCGGGCCGGCTGACCCCCCAATCAACCTGTTCAAGCATGGGCCAACAGGGAGCTAACTGCCAAAGTTTGGTACTGGCATGTCGGTGGCGGGCCGACTAGCCCCCCAATCAACCTGTTCAAGTATTGGTTAACAGGGAGCCAGCTGCCAGAGTTTGGTACCAGCATGCCCGTAGCTGGTCGGTTGGCCCCCCGATCAACCTGTTCAAGCATGGGCGAACAGGGAGACAACTACCGAAGTTTGGTACTGGCATGCCGGTGGCAGGTCGACTGGCCCCCTGATCAACCTGTTCAAGTATGGGCCAACAGGGAGCCGGTTGCCGGATTTTGGTACCGACATGCCGGCGGTGGGCCGGCTGGCCCCCCGATCCACCTATTTAAGCATGGGGTCAACTGCTACATATTCAACTTCAGTTGTAGATAAGGCTACATAGTTTTGTTTTTTGCTAAACCACGAAACTAAGGAATTTACTAGTAACTAACAAGTGTCACTAGTACTTCTTCTTTCTGATTTACAGCCTACATAATTAGCATCACTGAATCCCTCTAATTCCAATGAACTATATTTAGAATAAAACAATCCAAAATATTTGGTTCCTTGTAGATATTTAAAGATTCTTTTAATAGCTAATAGGTTTGACTCCTTAGGATTAAATTAATATCTAACACAAGTATACACACTGAACATAATATCAGGTTGACTAGCTATCAAATAAAGTAGTGAACCAATCATACTTCTATATTGTTTTATATCTACAAATTTCCCAAAATTATCCATATCTAATTTTGTGATAGTACTCATAGGAGTATTTTTAATTTTAGTTTTGTCGAATCCAAACCTCTTTAATAAATCTTGAGTATATTTTTCTTGGCAAATAAAGATTCCTTTATCTAATTGCCAAATTTGCAATCCTAGAAAGAATGATAGTTCACCCATTATACTCATTTCAAATTGACTTGTCATGTCATTTGAAAATGATTCAACTAATTTTCCATTTGTTGATCCAAATATGATGTCATCAACATAAATTTGAACTACCAAGATATCTTTTTTAGTTCTCTTGATAAAGAGTGTATAATCTGCCTTCCTCATGGAATATCCTTTTTCCACAGGAAATTTAGACAATCTCTCATACCAAGACCTAGGTGCTTGTTTAAGGCCATAAAGTGCTTTCTTAAGCCTGTAAACATACTCAGGATGTTGTGAATCTTCAAATTTAGGAAGTTATTTTACATAAACTTCTTCATTTATATATTCATTTAGAAAAGCAGTTTTAACATCCATTTGATGTAACTTAAATTTCATATAACATGCAAAAGCTATTAATATTCGAATAGACTCTAGTCTAGCAACAAGAGCAAATGTTTCAGCATAATCAATTCCTTCCTCTTGCTTATAACCTTGTGCAACCAATCTAGCTTTGTTTTTTACTATATGACCAATTTCATCAGTTTTGTTTCTAAACACTCACTTTGTTCCTATAATCGTATGATTTTCAAGGGGTGGTACTAGATCCCATACTTCATTTCTAATGAATTGATTTAGTTCATCTTGCATAGCTAAGTACCAAAATTCATTAGCCAATGCATCATGAATTTTCTTAGGTTCTAGCATAGAAACAAAAGCATAAGCACCACATATATTCACTACTAAAGATCTAGTCCTAACACCTTGATTAGGATCACCTATTATCTGATTTATAGGATGAGATGAAGAATAACGCCAAGGCCTATGATCATTTTGAACATTTTCCTCTAAATTGGCATTTTCTTCTATTTGATCATCATTATTCAAATTAATATTTCTTATCATGTTAGATATTTCCTCTGCATCTCTATCAACAATATTTAATTCTTCTGGGAGAATTTCTAAATCTTCATTGTTACCAACAACATGTTTAACATCCAAGTGAGAATTTTCGTCAAAATTAACATGTAGGGATTCCTCAATTATTTTTGTTGATTTATTGTAAACTCTATAAGCTTTACTTCTATTTGAATAACCTACAAAAATACCTTCATCTGATTTGGTTTTAAATTTGTCTCTACTTTCCTTAGTGTTCACTATGTAACACTTACAGCTAAATGGTTTCATGTCTATTTTGGGAACCCTATTATACCATATCTCAAAAGGTGTTTTATCAATAATAGGTCATAAATGTATTCTATTTATGACATAACATGCTGTATGAACTACTTCTGCCCAAACAGATAGTGGTGTCTTATTCTCATTTAGCATAGTTCTGGCCATTTCTTGAAGCGATCTGTCTTTATGTTCTACTACTCCATTTTGTGAAGGAGCTTTAGGAAATGAATACCTATGATCTATTCTCAACTCCTCACAGAAGGTGTCCATTTGATTATTATCAAATTCAGTACCATGATCACTCCTAAGTTTTTGAATTTGAACACTTTGCTCATTTTGTACTTTTTTACAAAATACTTACAATGTTTCAAAACCTCCAGTCTTATGAGCTAGAAAGTATACCCAAGTAAATATAAGGTAGTCATCAACTAATATGTAGGCATAACATTTTCCTCCTAAACTAGTTGTTCTAGTTGGTCCAAATAAGTCCATATGTACTAATTCTAAAACTCTTTTGCTTGCTACTTCATTTAACAATTTAAAAGATGTTTTGTGTTATTTACCTAATTGACATGTTTTGCAAATAAACTCACTTGAGTGTTTAATGCTAGGTAAACCCCTAACTAGATCTTTTCTGGATAGCTTTTCTATGTCATAACTGAATTTTATCTAACTTTGCAATCAAACAGGCATTGACATTTATAATGTCATAAGGTAGATTAAGAATACAAATTGAACCTCTCTTATTTACAATGAATAATACTTCATTTGTATCCTTATTTATGATTTGACACAAGTTATTTTCAAATATGACTCTATAGACTTGCATCAAAACAGGAACACTCAATAAATTGAAGCCTTTATAAAACAGTTTTCAACAAGTAAGACATTATTTATAAAACAGTTTTCAATTACCTTCACCTTGCCAAATCCAAGGATTTTGTTTTTACTTTTATTCCCAAAGGTAACTTTTCCACTTCTAGTCTTGGTATTGTCGGTAAGTAATGTCCCGTTTCCTATCATGTGGCTAGATGTCCTATTGTCCATTATCCACTTTGATCTGCTCACCTACAAAATAGTTAAAAGGAAATTTTATTTCTTGGAACCCATTTTTGAGTGGGTCCAAGAATATTTGAGGGAGTGCTAGTCTTAACAATTTTCATTTTATTTTTGCTCTTGGAGTTCTTATCGTTAAGCTCAATATTTTTATCCTGTTTCAAGTCATATGTTTTTCTAATCATTTATTTTCAATTTATCACAATCAGAAAATTTATTTACATTTTCTGCATAGTTGAAATTTTTATTATTAGATCCATTGGTGTTCTTAGGTACATCTTTATTTTTCTTGCCCTTACACCATTGATCAAATTTAAGATTTGCAGTAAGTAAATTCCCTTTGAAATTTAGATTTTCAGCTTTTAACATCCAGATTTCATCTTCAGATGTCTTTTTCAACTCATTTAAGGAATTTATATGAACATTTAAATCCTCTACTTGTAACTGCAGATCCTTTACTTCAGAAACATTTGTTGAAATATTTATACTAACATCTTCTGAATTTAACTTTACATTTTTAGTGGATGAGTTATTCACTTGCTCATATTTATTACCATTTTTAACTACACAAGGAATAACATTTTTATCTTTATGTATAGTACTCATAACAAAAGTTTTATCCTTTCCTATACTAACATGCCATTCATAATTTTCAGAAGATGCAGTGTTACTACCAATTTCATGTTTTCCAACATTAGAAATGTTTCTTTGAAGTTCATCAATAATTGATTAACTATCAATCCATTTGCTTAAGATGGCATTTTCCTCATATACCCTAAGCTTTAATGTACTGATTTCAAAATTTAAATCCTTGATAGTCAAATTCAATTTTTCAATTTCAGAGTTTAATTTCCTTTTATCAGCACTAATGTTTTTGAGATCATCACGCAAGTCTTTTTCAATTGTTTTATACTTTGAAATTTCTTTAGCTTGCTTATGATTCTCATCTTTGAATTTATCAACTGTAGTACTTAAGAAATTAACTCTAAATTCAAATTCCTCTAGCAATTTCCTAGTGTTTTTATCTTCTATTTTTAGCTTTCTATACTTCTTAGCTAGTTTATTATATTCAAATAACAATTTATCAAAATTTTCATAACTAACTTCAAAGTCAGAAGATACCTCATTGTGATCAGCCGTGAAGCACATGTTTGCTAGATTATTTATTTCTGAATCTGTATTTGAAGAAGATTCATCTTCTAATGATGAACCCTTCTCATCATTCTGTGAAGAAGATGTATCATCTCATGTCACTTTCAAGGTTTTCCTTCGTTTGAACATCTTCCTCTTATCTCCTCTAAAATTATTTCTTTTATCCTTGTTAAGAGGATAATCTGTTTGAAAGTGGTCTGGTTTGTTGCATTTGTAGCATATGATCTTCTCATTTTGAGAGGATCTCTTTTCCACTTCTCTGGATTGCTTTGCTAACCTAAAATTTCTACGTTTCTTCAACAAGTTTTTAAACTTTCTGGTCAACAAAAACACATCTTCATTAGAATCACTTAAAGCTTCTAAGTCTGTACCAGCCTCAAAAGCTAGATCTTTTCTAGCATTTATACCTTTTGGATTTAAATGCCAAACTTCATAAGAAGTTAAATTTCCAATAAGATCATCCAAAGAATAAACATTCAAGTCCTTTGACTCTTTAATAGATGTAGTCTTTTAAGCCCAATTTTTAGTAAGGGATTTAAGAACTTTTCTGACTAGTTCTCTTTCTTCAAAATTCTTGCCTAATGATTTTAAGGAATTTACAATCTTAAGAAATCAAGAAAGCATGTCAAAGATGCATTCATTTTCATGCATTTTAAACAACTCATATTTATGTACCAACATATTGATTTTTGACTCTTTAATTTAGTTAGTACCTTCATTGGCAACTTCTAATGCATGTCATACCTTATGTGTAGTTTTATAAGCAGAAACTTTATTAAATTGATCATGAGATAAAGCACAAAATAGAATATTAAGTCATTTAGTGTTAAGTGTCATTCTCTCCTTTTCATCATAAGTCCATGTATCAAAGGGAGAAGTAACTAACACCATAGTATTGCTAATTATGTGCCAAAGTTTAAAGTGTACTGACTGAAAGAATACTTGCATCCTATATTTCCAATAGTCATAATTACTACCATCAAACATAGGAGGATGAGTGGTAGGCTGTCCTTCAATCATGACAACGACATCATTTGAAAAATTATTTGCCATTTTAGTTTAGTCAATAAAGTAATAAAAAATAGTATATACTGAATTAAAATAAGCAATGTATTCCTAAACAGCAATTAAGAATTAGAATTAAAGCTCTGATACCAGTTGTAGGATCAATTTAATAGTGTTTAGAAACACAATAGGGGGGTGAATTGTGTCTTTAAGATAATTAAACTTTAGCGAATAACAAGAACACAATTGTACAATGTTTTTAATACTGTTAAATTAAATCGCAAGCGCATAGTGCTATTGAAGTAACATGGTGAGTACGGATCAATCCCATAAAGATTTGGGTTATGAAGATTAATGAAAGTACTAAGATATGAAATGTTGGAAATCTGAAGTTATCAAGTGAAAGAGACACTAAATCTCATGCAAGCAATAATTGTATCTCCCACAACAATTGAGAGTCAAAAGCTCAAAATTGCAATAACTTGCTGCAAGCACAATCCACTTGAAATGCTTATAACTCACTCCATATGCATTCAATTGACGTGAAATAAAATGGAGCTTTTTAAGCACTCAACAAGCTATTAAAATATGGAAATTTCAGTCCAAGACGTTCGCAAAAAATAGGGGAAAATAGAGTACAAAACAGAACTCCGAAGTGCAGTTTTTTAATCACTACAACCCTTTTTCTTCCCTATAACTCTCACAAATCCAAGAAATACTTTCCAGTCAATAAACACACGTGAAAGCACCTCCCTTCCAGTAGAAATCAATTCTCAAAACACCTGGGACGTGCCTTTAAATGGGTTGGAAAAACTCGATAAAAACTTGGATTCAAAATAGTTCACAAGATAAACCATTCAAGCATTCATCCATTCATTCACACATAGAATAATTCTAATATCAGGGGCATATAATTTTGGTTTTTTATGACATCAAATACCATCTGAATTCTACAATGAAACAACAACTACACTAACCTAATACAAATGTAAAATTCTGAAATCACAGATCCAACCTCACAAGATTGATACAAAACAAGATAAGTAATTAGGATAGCCAAGGGTTAGAACCTTCACTCCAAAACCTTTGGTTGGTGGTAGCAAGGAGACTTCAACAGCATCAAAACCACTTCGTCCTTGGCTGGAAATGGCTTCCAACAACACCAAGCACGGAGAAAGGGAGCTGCAGCCTACCTCTTTGAGTGCCTTCAACCACTTCACCTCACGGCCCCCTTCTTGATGGCTAGGGCAACCTATATTTTTGCCCTCTCTCAACCACGAGCTCCACGCAACTAAGCAGCCAAAGCTCCTCTCCCAAACGTGCTGTCACCATGAGCTTGAAGCAAGGAAGCACAGATGAAGGTTGGAAGTCTAGGTCGGCGTCCCTCCAAGAAGCCTTAGCCAAGAGGAAGGAGCTACGGCACCCTTGGCCTCCAAAAACGAAAAAGAAGGGAAGGAGGAGAGGGGAGGCTCGAGATTTGCTTCAAGGTGGAGGAACTGGGGATCCCTAATTCGTGAGCCTCCCCCTTCTATTTATAGGAGTCCACAATTTTTCATTCTTCCTAAGTTGCCCATGTGGTCCCAACATTATTCCTTCAAAAATAACACACAAGGGTTACAAGCACAATAAAATAAAGTATGATATGATCAAGAATGTTATCTTACATGTCATTCCAATGCTAAATGATAGTTGAAGTCTTAGTTGTGCATTATTTAATTAAGTTATATCATATTCATGCATTTCATGAAAATCCAAAGTTATATGCAATTCTAGTTAG
>JAMKPZ010015805.1:0-24948 GCA_024699675.1 Amphibolis antarctica | reverse complement strand
TATAGGAAAAAATATTTTAAATATTTATTTTGTAATTTTTATATATATTAATTTATACTTTTTTATAATATCAAAATTAAATATTTACATGGGAATTTGTCATTATTAATTTTTATTGAATAAAGATATTATTTAAATGTTTTGTATGTAAACTAAAATGAGTGCTAGGTAACATAAAAAGCTTTTAATTAAATTAAATATCAAATATTTGCATTTTTATTTATGGTAAATAAAGTTAACTTTATGGTTAAAATTTAGTAGTAAATAAAATATTTGTATTTTTATTTATGGTAAGAATAAAGGCCCATTTACTCTTTCTCCTATTCAGGTTGGGTCTAAAGGCCCATTAGCGATCCAAACAGGTTCCATAAGTTTTGCCCCACTGGCTAAAAGTAAGTGAAAAATCACTGTTTTAACGTCCAATTATTGGCTGCCACATCATCTTAGCTTACTACACGGTAAATGTGTGGCCGTACATATGGTGTAGGCGACTAATTCATCTGAAATCCTTAAAAATTACTATTCGATTAATCACTTGAATTAAATTTTTAATCACATAATTAAACATGAAATCAATTAATTTAAATTTCTAGAGACTTTAATTAAATCAAGTTACCCTCAATTGATTTGTCAAATTTAGTCTATTTGACTAGTCAAACCAAATTGATTAGCTACACCTGATTCAACGAACCAGGTCCGGTTGGACTGATTGCACTTGCACACACTTTGGTCTAAGGTTGCATTTAAGCCAACGACGAGCATGCGGGTGTGAATCGCCGCCTCGTCAAACTCCACCCAATCTCGCTAGAGCCATCGGTTTTGTCTCCGAGGGGTTGGACGAAGAATTGCAACATCCTCCTCCTAAAGTGAGAATAAGTTATTTATGTAAAGTACAAACTACGATAAATTTCACGAGGACAGCCCTCAAGTGCGAAGAAGTTATTTATGTAAAATATTTTAGATTTAATTGTTTTTACCAAAATCCTACCTTACTATTATTCGTCAGGCGAATAAATACCTGTAAATAAATCAAAACCTCATCACAAAACAGGAAACCAAGAGAGAAAAAAAGCCTACAAATCGGGCCGAGGGAACACACCCTGCTGGAATAACTACTAATACAGCAAAAACTAAAAAGAGACACAAAATCAACTTTTGCGAAAGCTTGAGATATTCTAGCAATCCAGCAAAATACTGCTTCAAATCATAGAGGGGCAATTCGAAGAAGTCCAAACCTGAAGCTCACACCCAACTCCCAACCCTGAAGCACAGTCCACAGAATGGTTCCCCTCGCGTGGAGTCCAAGAGACCTTATAGAACTTTTCGGCCGAAACGAGAATCTCTTACCATCTTCCAATCGCACTCACAGACGGACACTTACCACTCTTAAGAGCCTCTATCAGAATCCTAGAGTCATCTCCACCTCCACTTCACTGCAATCAATCGCTGTAGATAAACAAAATTGCATATCTTCTAATAGTACGTAATATCGTTTCTGCATAAAACGGGTCTACAACATCTAACTGAGCAGCCGGCACCCAATCTAAGTTGCCGTTGTCCCTACGGAGAATTAATTTATGATAACTGAGAATAGATTTTTCATCCTCCACCCTGGCCATGGATGGTATCTTGTCTTCATCACTCTGCAGTACTAACCCTCGTTGAGTTGTACACAAAATCATCAAATATTATTTTTTAGCATATAAAAATTAATACGTTTATAAAATTGAGAAAAAGGTTTTCTTTGCTTGTCTCACTTTTAATGAAATGTTTGGTCATTACATAGAATTTACATTTACTTGTCAAGAAAAGATCACATATTTTGATAAAAAACACTTTTAGAGTAATCGAGGCACCCAGGAAAGTGCAAATTTCAATGTAATTTGAAATTCGAGGTTAATTTATGTTTGGTGCAAAAGATTCCGATGATCTATATTAATTCTAATATTTTTAATTCTTGCAAAAAATTATGTAAGCTAAATTGTTAGAGTAATATTTTATCATTGAAGAATCCATTTTCTTAACTATAATATAATTAATATTTGATAAGTTATTTACTATTTTTATAAATGATTTTTTATCATAAAAGATAATTTAAATAATAAATTTAAAATAAATATTTAAGAATGCGTTTGTTAAATTCGTTAGTTATTAATCACCTAATGATATTTAAATCATAAATAAAATATTTTTATTATTTTAAACATTTTCACATTACATAGCACATTTCAATATTATACCACATATTTCACATTTTGCATTTTAAATTAAATAATCACAATAAAAATACATACACAAATACTAAGGTTTCATTTACAAACACCACTTTCAGAGTACTTTTAATTTTTATCATTATATTCATATTTCTAAATATACTTTTATTATTATTTTATCATCATATCTTCTGTGATATCAACATTTGTATATTTTAAATAATATTCTTTTACAATTTAATTAAAATAACCAAACATATACAACTTATTTTTTTAAAATAGATAATTTCTATTTTTATATTTTACAATATATACAACATTTATATATTTTAATGTATAATAAAATAGATAATTTTTATTTATTATTTTACTTTTTCATTTGCTAAATACAATGGACGTGGTCAAGCTAACCCAACAGACCACGTCCGTTGTATTTTTTAATTTTTTTTTTTTTAACCATGTCCGTTGTGTTAATGGCTTAAATTGCTTAATGCTAACACAATGGACCACGTACGTACGGTACATTGTGTTTGCATGCACAACGGACATTTTTTTTGCCATGTCCGTTGTGTTTTTTTTTACCACGTCCGTTGTGTTAGAAGTAAAATAATAAATAAAAATTATTTATTTTATTATATATTAAAATATTTATTATTGATTATATACAATTGCATGATTATGACTATTTGTAATTTAAATATTTGAAATATTTTTTGTTGATTATTATTTTCATTTTTAATATTGATTATATATAATTACATAATTATGACTATTTGTAATTTAAATATTTTAAGTATTTTTAATTATTATTTTCATTTTTAATATTGATTATTTACAATTAATTTAAATATTTTAAATATATATTTTTATTAATATTTTCATTTTTAATATTGATTATTTACAATTACATGATTATGATTATTTATAATTTAAATAATTTAAATATTTTTTTATTAATATTTTCATTTAAACCAAATCGATTCATTGTGACGCTTGTGACAGTAGTGGCAATGGCAACCGACTATTTCGAGGAGTGAGTATCGGAGGACAACGTGTTCGAAAACGGAGGAGAGAGAAAATTAATTTTACTTATTTCAAAAATGTCAGTTATCCACGTGAATTTTGTCATCTTTTCGAAGAAAAGAACTGAAAAAATAGGAAGAAGTAATTATCAACTATTCTTTATCTTTCAAAAAAAAATACTTATAATAAATAATTATTTTTAAAACTAAAAACTAACACGATATCTTACTTTAGTAGTTAAAGATTCTTTTATTAAATTTATGACGTCGAGTTTAAAATTTTATGTTATAAAATTAGCTTAAAAATAATATATATTTTTTTAAAAAACCAGAAGCTGGCATGTTGGACGGTTGGAAAGCGAAACGAAAGGAACGTCGGCTTCTGGTTGGATGGAGTACGTTGGAAGAAAGCCTTAATCGATGTCCCGGCCCTGCCAGCGTAAAGCTCACTCCAAGCCGAGGCTCCCCACAAATGCATGCCTAATGTACAGGAAGGGCCAGCGTCGGTGCCATTGCCAACCAACACCACCACGCCGTCATGCCGCCCTCCTCCTCTTCCCTCCGCTTGCACTCCACCGCGACGGCGGTGTGCGCCCTCCTCCTCGCGGTCGCTGCTGCCGCGGCCTCCCAATTCGACTACCCGGCCGTCTTCAACTTCGGTGACTCCAACTCCGACACCGGAAATTTAGTCACGGGAATGGGTGAGAAGCTTCGCCTTCCTAATGGGGAGGCGTACTTTGGCCGCCCGGCTGGGAGGTTCTGCGATGGGCGCCTTATCATAGATTTCTTGAGTAAACCTTCACTTCTTCCATTCCCGTCCCATCCCCCTTCTTCCGTGACGATGATCCTGTAATATTTTTTTGTAACAAAATCATGTTTTGTACTTGTCTGGATATGTAAAATGTTGTGTTTCCGTTGTAGTGGAGGCAATGGAGTTGCCACCATTGAACGCATACTTAGATTCTGTTGGTGGAGCCAACTTCCGAAGAGGGTGTAATTTCGCTGCTGCTGGTGCTACCGTTCTCCCGGCAACTGTTAATGCTGTCTGCCCCTTCTCCTTCGGCATCCAGGTAGCTCAGTTCATGAACTTCAAAGCCAGAGTACTTGAGCTCCTCCACAGAGGTAGAGAACTGAGGTCCACCATTATTTTTTTGATGAGAAGTTGCAAGTTTTTCAGGTTTTTTGATTTATTTATTTGTTGGGTACGATAACTCTAGCTCTTTTCAATGATGCGGGTATTTGTTTTTTGAGACGACTTATTTGTTTAAGAGAGGATCTTAAATTGGATTCGGTGATGCATCTCATTTACTTAGTCTCACGTAATTTGCTGATTTTGCCCTTTTTTTGGTCTACACTTAACTAATTCAGAAAATTTAACAGATAGCAATGTCAAGAAACAACTTGATGGACTGTCTTTATCTGTTGATGTTTGTGATGGATCACAAAATCTGAACTCAGCCTACTTGATTAATGGTCTATTTGCATCTTTCAGGGGATTCCAAACTGAAAAAGGTTCTTCCTTGTGAAGAGTATTTCTCTCAGGCCCTTTATACGTTTGATATAGGTCAGAATGACTTGGCTGGTGCATTTTACTCAAAATCAGAGGATCAGGTTCTAGCTTCCATTCCTACCATTCTACAGGAGTTCGAAACAGGAATCAAGGTCAGGACTTATTCCCTCCAATGGTTTGCTTGCAGATGATAATTCAGCAAACTGGAAATAGTTTATTTGCATTACGATTATTCTTCATCCCACCAGCTACTAATACTAATTCATCAGAACAAAGAAATTTTTTAGTGTAAAATTGTGAAGTAGTTTTAGATTCGTTGCTAACTTGTCTGAATTTAATAGGTTTCAGTCATGTTCATTTGCTAACATTCACTTATTTAACTTTTTGAAAACAAGTTGACATTGATCATATTCATTTCAGATTATTGCATTGAAATTGCAGTTAATATTATGCTTGTAAAATATTATTGACATTTTCAGATCTTTATAAGCTAAATGATCATGTTATTCTGTTTTCCTCACAATTCACAGAAACTATACGAGCAAGGGGCAAGAAGATTTTGTATACATAACACTGGCCCCCTTGGATGCTTACCTCAAAATATATATAGGTTTGGAAAAGACCCTTCAAAGTTGGACGAGCATGGCTGTGTGGCTTCTCACAACCTTGCTGCAAGGTTTTTCAATCTACAGCTTCATGTTCTCTGTGCAAAGTTGCAAGGCGATCTCACTGGCGCAAACATTACTTATACTGACATTTTCTCCATAAAGAGCAACCTTATTGAAAAGTATTCACATTATGGTTAGTAATGTTCTTACCTTCTTATACCTACTGTTGGCTCTAAATTCTGTGTAAAATTTAAGAGCAACTACAAAACATGCAATGATGAACAACGAAGCTCAAGTAGGCATTTGTTTGGAAAAATACCACCAAATCTTTTTAAAACAAGATGCCTTATAATTTTTGTTCTATATTTAATTAAGGACGCCTGTTTCTTCAGCAAAGTTGATTACATACGGATAAGATGGTTTCATATTATAGAATTATCTTCTGAGTGTCAAGTTACTTCATTATTAAAGCCATAAAGTTTCTATTGTTCTTGTGTCTCTTATTTTGAGGTGCTTTTATCTTTTTCCAGGATTTGAGAATCCATTAATGGCTTGCTGTGGCCTTGGCGGTCCACCATTGAACTACAATCCTCAGATTTCATGTGGACAAACAAAAACCATAAATGGGAGTGAGGTGTCAGCTATAGGATGTGATGACTCAACGGAGCATATCAATTGGGATGGAATCCATTACACAGAGGCCGCAAATGTCCAAGTCACGTCACAGATACTCACAGGAAAATTCTCTGATCCACCTTTTTATGATCAGTCGTCCTTTCTCTGTATCAACTAGTCTATTTCATTGTCTTATGTCGTGGAGATTTGTATTAATGATTGGTATCGATAGAAGATGCTATTAATGAGTAATTATAAGTTTTCGTGAAAAAAAAATCTACATGGTACAAGGGTGGTAATAATTTTTCTCTCAAAATTTGGTTACAAACTTCAAAGGTAGAAGATCTAAACCCTTAGATTCTTCAAGCAGGTAAATACTAACCCGGCATGATTTGACCAATTTCATTAATATTCACGGGTATACAGGATATTCCAATCAAACAATTGAGCTCTATTATATCATGTACTTGTTTTTTAAATTTTCTAAATTTTCCAGTAAAACATTTGTTAGATACACACTCTTATAAGCAATACTTCTGCATAAAGATGATTAAGATATTTAAGGTTGTGTTTAGTAATGAAGTTTGGTAAGATTTTTATTGTACGAAGTTGGTGATGTATAATATTTTTATCAAACAAGATATATGAATAATAATTGTAGTAAATTTTTTATTGTAGTAGTTAAATGTAAAACGAAAAAAAAAAGCCCTTATGTTTATTCTATTTAAAGTTGTCAATCGGACTGTGTTGGCATGGCTTGACACGACACGAAATTTTTTTTGTACCGTGGGTCGGACCCTCAGGTAGTTCGTGTCCTGTCGGCATGACACGAATTGTAACACAAAATAGGTACAATCTGGTCCAACACAAAACTACGAGGTGAGTTGTCGGAGGGGGGGGAGGGCATCGGTCGTTGGGTCGTATAGTCGATGAGGTGATTGGTCACCTGCGTGGGAGGAGGGTGAACAGGTTGTGTGGTCGGTGGAGGGGATGGACTATCAAGTCATACAGTTGGTGGGGTGAATGGTTGCATGCACGGGTGGGCGAGTTGGGGAATCGTGCCTGGGTTGGCCACTGGGTCGCGATACCAGGTCTCGAGAAGAAGAGCTGAAGAGAGATGGGTTGTTGGTGTTAATGCTACAAGGAGTGGAGTCAGTCTTCTGTCGGGTCCATGAGGTAGCTTTTGCGTTGGAGTTACCGGGTGCGCATAAGTTAGGTTGCAGATATGAAGGAAGCCGGGCTTTTGCTGGAAGTTAGGCAACTACTAGACTCACAGGGCAGTAGCTGAGTATCGGGCAACCGAGTTTGCATAGAAGGTAGAAGCGAGAGTAGAGAACCTTAAGTCTATAGGCTTAACTTTATGGCTTAAGTCTACGACCGTAAGTATATGGCCTTTAGTCTATGGATTGGTATACAGCTACGAGTGGTGGAACTGAAGTCTAGAGGAGTGGGTGTCTGACTCGTTGGGTTGGCGACCGCCAGCCCGGGAGAATCGACCGTCGGGTCAACCCCAATGGCAACCAGCTGAAAGATAGGATCGCCTAGTGATGGGTCTCAGGCGGTTGCAGGTTCGGTCGTCGAGTCATTGGGTCGCGAGAGGGGGGGGACTGGTCGCTGGGTTGTGCGGCCGACGGGGTGAACGGTCGCGTGCACGAGAGGGGGTGAACAGGTCATGTGACCGGGGAGAGGGACAGGTCGTCGGGTCTTGGGAAGAATGTTGTTATTTGTTAATTAAATAAATATTTTTTAAATTAATTATTAATTTAAATATTATATATATATAAATAATAAATTAATTAAAAAATCGTGTCGATCAAAATCGTACCATTGATCGGCACGAATAGTATTTTTTCATGTCACAGGTTGTGCTTAGGCTAGCTCGTTGACGATGTAGACCGTGTCAGCACAAAAATCGTGTTGTACCAGTACGATACGGTACGATTGACACCTCTAATTCTATTTCAAAATTTCAAAAAAATGATTCGTAAAAGTAAGCTAATAATAACCATGTGGATTTTAACCTTTTTTTCCTCTGTCTTAGAATCTTTTAATTTCTCGTACAATTTGTGAAAGATCGAATAAAAATCAATAAAAATAAAATACGAATCGTATCACTATTGAAAAAATAAACTTAGAAAATAAATCACAAATATAAAATTGATTCGTAATATTTTTAACGTAAATTAGTAATAATCAAGTGAATTTTCACTTTATTTTCTTGAATTATTGAATCTTTAAATTTTTCCTACAATTTGTGAAATATTCAATAAAAATCGATAAAATTAAAACACGATTTGTATTAGTATTGAAAAAACAAACAATTTAACTAACCGTAAAAAAAGAACATTTTTAAAACTTAGATTACCCAGGACACTTGGGGCCTTCTCGAGGACCGCCAGGTGCAGCGCAAGGAGAGTGATCGAGTGATCCTCCTCTCCATTGCTTCGCTGATGGGAGATGGGGCGACCCTCCTCTGCAAGCTGTCTACTCTGATGGTCATCATTTTCAAGTGAGAGGTGCCTAACATCTTTTTTTTTTACTGGTACCTTAAATTCGTTACTCTTTTTTTTTTTCTTTGACAAACGTTTTTCTTTTTATTTTCTTATTTAGTCGGAGGTGAGATGTCTCTGTCTTTTTAAAGAACATGCTCTTTTTAATTTAAATTTTACTTATTTTCTTTTAAAAATGAGATAGAACTTTATTTATCACTCTTCTGTCATTCTTATTCTGTGACTCCCAAGGATGTCTGTCCTTTCGTCCCCAGATTTCAAGGAGGGTAACACATATAAGTTCTAAAGAAACTCATGCAAGATGAAGGGGAAATGTAGGTAGAGGTAAAGATTAGGCTGGCAACGTCTGGTTTCAAGCATGCAAGATGAAGGGGAAATACAGCTTGACACAGATTTTCAAGCTCATTAGTTTAGAAGAAGCGCATGTCAAGTTCAAGATGGTCGGGATCGAAGACCACTGGCTGGCAAAGAAGCTGGTGAAAATATTGAGAAACAACAAAGAACCTGGTATCGATCACCCGAAGATGAGGAGATTTGTCGTGGAGCTGGCGACTTAGATGATGGAGTCAAACGAAGAGATCAAGATGGTGTTCATGAGGGAAGGGTCGAAGGAGGAGCTGCTGAACATCGCTGAGACCGCGTCTATGCTTGAAGACTTCCTGGTGATTTCTGGGAGTGTTGGAATGAAGCGCCATCCCACGAGTTTGCATGCTCTCGTGGATCATGCACTTGAACTAGTCAGAAGTACATGGTGAAGTTGATGACACACGGGAGAATAAAAAAAAATAGTCGATTTTTTTATTTATTAATGAGATGATAAAATAAATTATCGACTATCTCCCAATAACATGTGCTGGAAGGGGATGGAAACCTTTTTCTTTATAATTTTAATGTTTTTCTTATATTTAAATTCAAGATTTCTGTCAATTAAAATGTCCAGAAACAATTTCACGGTTTCTTTGATATCATATATTTTACTCTCCTATGTCATAAATTAGATTCCTTTTAATAAAGAGTCTTCACTATTAAGTAAACAATAAATCAAATTATCCAAATCTTCCTTAAATTACTATTTAGTAACTTTTCCTAGAGCTATTTTTTATAGCATGTACATTAACCATATTATCTTAACCATCTCATTTCCTACGAGGACAAGCTTAATAGTTACAATTCTGCCTTTGTCACATCAATGAAATTTTATCAACTACTAATCCAACTTATTCTATGTTTGTCTTTTCTTGTATATAAAACATTTGTTCTCAATTAACGTACTTTTTTTTTTGCACCTATTTAGTTTCTTCCATCAATAATATGTTAATTTTTCTTCTTACCATTATATCCACTAACGTCCTAATTGTATGTTAATTTCATTTCTCACTGGTTAAGGTCCTTATATTCTAATATGTTAGTTTAATTTTGGTGTTTTAAACTAACTTGTTTATCTACGCTAATCAATTATGGTGTAAAAATTCATGCTTACCTTCCGCTACGTTAATTCAAAAAAACGCTTACCTTAGAATGTTACACGCACATATTGTGAGCAATCCAAGGTCCAATGTAATACACTTGCCAAGAAAATTATGTCCTTTTTTCTCCGAACTTAAGACTAATTACCGAAGAATGAACCACCAGCAATAGAGTTTTAGGTGGTGTTTGTGCTTATTGAATCTAGTAGAAATGAAATGAGATGAGTTGATTTTCCATTGAGATGACATGAAAGAAATAAAACACAGAAATGTTAATTACTTGCGCCATGTAATTAGTTTAGTTTTAAAATAGAGGTCTGATTTTCTAATTCCGCTATTGATGTGGATCTAAAAATCTGTAATATTCTTAACCGAAAAGCAAAAATGTGGGTGATGTTATTCTCGAAGGATCACGAAAATCCATTGTCGTGGATATTACAATTTCGATGCGAAGATAAGTTATTGTGAAATCACACTAAAGAAAACTCACAAACATCACGAGAGGGCAGAGTAAAAATAACTCCACAAGAAAAGCAACAGGCAGACATTTACTCCATGATATCTTAGTGATTAAAAGGCATTTCACTAAAAACAATCTTGAATTCAAAACTCTACTAATACATTAAAATTATTTTTAAAATAATAATTTCTAATATATATATATAATTTAAAAAAAGCAGACAGCCCGACATCTACTCCATACAAGACTTTTCTTTGTTGATCAGTAAACATCTATTGAATATTAAGCCAGATGGCAAAATGCGATGAGTCATTTATAGTTGGCAGATGCGCTCCAGGTCCCTTATGACCAACCGCGGTAAGGTTATCTTTTACCAATAATGGTCAATCAACAAGGGGCATGGCCTGGCTACTCCAACGAGCTTGCTCGTGCTCAATCTTTGAACTCCCAAGGATTTTGAGGTTCTCACCATTTTCCACCAAAGCAACAAATAAGAACTACACTGCTAAATGGCATAAAGAATTGGTGGCTTAATGAGATGCACGACCACAAGTTTCGAAAGAGTTGTGACATTTAAGTACGTAGGATGCCACACAAGATTGAAAAATGTGTACATGGACCGCCAACCTTAAATGTTACTCATTGATAGCATCTTCTTTCGGTAACAGTCATTAACACTCGTAGAATGTTCCAAGAAAATGAAATAGAATACCCTGGAGGCGACATTGCTGCTATAGGAAAGCAAACGAAAAGGTGCCTTGGTATGACAACTAAAAATTCATCTTGAGTAGAAAGGGCATCCGATCATAGAAAGGTGGATCAGAGAATTTCCCTGTGAGGATCTGTGAGGTAGCATGGAGATTTGCAGCCTCTGTGTAATGAATTCCATCCCAATTGATATGCTCTGTTGGGTTGTCACAGCCTACAGCCGTCACCTCACTCCCATTTATGGTTTTTGTCTGTCCACAAGAAATCTGAGGATCGCAATACAATGGTGGACTGCCAAACCCACAGCAAGCCACTAATGGATTCTCAAATCCTAGAAAGAGATGAAAAAAACACGTCAAACAAGAGATACCAGAAAGATAGAGACTTCATAATTATGGCATAACATGTAGGTCAGAAGATAATTCTGAAAAACGAAAACATATTGTCTATATCTAATCAACATTGCTGAAGAACCAGACATCCTTAATTGAATATAGAATTAAAATTATACGGCATCATGTGTTCAAAAGACTTTGGTAATAAAAAAAACATTACTTGAGCTCATTGTTTTGTAGTTGCTCTTAAATTTTACATAAAATTGAGAGCAGTAAATAGGTATAAGAAGGCAAGAACATTACTAACCATAGAGTGAATAATTTGCAATAAGGTTGCTCTTTATCGAGAAAATGTCGATATAAGTAATATTTGCACCATTGAGATTGCCTTGCAACTTTGCACAGAGAACATGAAGTTGTACATTGAAAAAACTTGCAGCAAGGTTGTGAGAAGCCACACAGCCATGCTCATCCAACTTTGAAGGGTCTTTTCCAAAATTGCATATATATTCAGGTAAGCAACCGAGGGGGCCAGTGTTGTGTATCCAAAATCTTCTTGCCCCTTGATCGTATAGTTTCTATGAATTGTGAGGAAATTGAAATAACAAGGTTATTTAGCCTACAAAGATCTGAAAATGTCAAGAAAATTATAGAAGCATACTATTAACTTGAATTTCCATGCAACATCCTGAAATGAATATGCTCAATGTCAACTTTGTTACAGCAAGTTAAGTAACTGGATGTTAGTTTTTTTTTTTTTAACCGGATGTTAGTTTGAAACCTACTGAATTCAGACAAGTCAATAACGAATCTAAAACAAAACAAAGCAATGGACACTAAATTTTTTTATTATAATGATTTAATATTGGTAGTTGGTGGAATGAAGAGTGATTGTAATAAATAAACTATTTTCTGTTTGCTGAATTATTAGGGTTGGCAAGCAAACTACTGGAGGGAATAGGTCCTAACCTTGATTCCTGTTTCAAACTCCTTTAGAATTGTAGGGATGAAAGCTAGGACCTGATCCTCTGATTTTGAGTAAAATGCATCTGCCAAGTCATTCTGACCTATATCAAACGTATAGAGGGCCCGAGCAAAATACTCTTCTTGAGGAAGAACCTTTTCTAGTTTGGAATCCCCTGAATGATGCAGATAAACCATTAACCATGTAGGTTGAATCTAGATTTCATGATCCATCACAAACATCAACAGATACAGACAGTTCATCAAGTTGTTTCTTGATATTCTTATCTGTTAAATATTCTGAATTAGTTGAGTGCAGACCAAAAAAAACAAGATCAGCAGAATAGATGAGAAAAAGAGAATGAGATACATCAGTGAATCGATCCAATTTGAGATCCTGTCTTAAACGAATAATTGTTCTCGAAAAACAAATACCCCCAACATCAACAAGAGAGTTATCATTCCCAACGAATAAATAAATCAATCGAAAAACCTGAAAAGCTTGCAACTTCTCGTCCAAAAATTAATGGTGGACCTCAGTCCTCTACCTCTGTGGAGGAGCTCAAGAACTCTGGCTTTGAAGTTCACGAACTGAGCCACCTGGATGCCGAAGGAGAAGGGGCAGGCAGCGTTAACAGTTACCGGGAGAACGGTAGCACCAGCAGCAGCGAAATCACACCCTCTTCGGAAGCTTGGAGCACCAACAGAATCTAAATATGCGTGCAGTGGTGGCAACTCCATTGCCTCCACTGCAACAGAAACGCGTAATTTTACATATGCAGATAAGTACAAAGCATGATTTTCGGGAAGGAAGAAGTGAAGGTTTACTCAGGAAGTCTATGATAAGGCGTCCATCGCAGGTCCTCCCAGTCGGGTGGCCGAAGTGCGTTTCCCCGTAAGGAAGGCGAAGCTTCTTCCCCATTCCGGCGACTAAATTGCCGGTGTCGGAGTTGGAGTCACCGAAGTTGAAGACGGCCGGGTAGTCGAATTGGGAGGCCGCGGCAGCAGCGGCCGTGAGGAGGAGGGCGCACACCGCCACCGCCGTCGCGGTGGAGAGCAGGCGGAGGGAAGAGGAGGAGGGCGGCATGATGGCCTGGTTGCCGACGCTGGCTCATCTGCACCACGGAGACATGAAGCAAGTTGATAAATCATAGATAGGGACCATTAACTTCCAGCTTTGAAGTAGAGTTTATATTTTTTTAAAAATAATAAAAAATAATTAATCAAATTTTTTATTATCTTTTATAATTTTTCGTTTTTCTTCAGATTTAAATAATAAAGATTTAACCCACAGATATTCAGAGGATTGTAATTGAACAAACATTTAAAATCATTACACATCACTTTCCAATTTAATGAAGTTCCACGTCATTTTTGTTTCAGGCTCAAGCTAAAATAGTTATAACATGTTATATATTTTAAAATTTTATTTATAAATAAATAAATAAAATTTACATAAAAATATGAAAGATAAATTATCAAGAAAAAGGTTAAAAATGAAACAGAGGAGTCTACAACGATGAAGTTAGATATTTTACGTGATCGTATTACTAGAGAAATTTGAAACAATCATGACGTATGAATGTTACGTTGTAATTTTATTATTGTATTAAGTATTTAATTTTATTAAGATAATCTTTATGTGACTATTTCTCATTTCAAAAATACGTACTTTTAAGTTTTCTTCCAAAAGCCTAGTCCATTTCTCGCATTTATAGATATTTAAATTTTGAATTACATATAATTTTTATTATTTTTTAAAAATAAAAAATTAATTTAATTTTTAACTAATTCTGACATATATATAAATACTAAAAAATTTAATTTTATTTAATTTTACAATGTATACAAATATATTTACATTAAATTTAATTTCATAAATTAATTTTGACTGTAAAATAAATTTTTAATAATTTATTTTCATTTAACGTGAATCCTTAAAATATGAAAGTTTTTTAAAAAATTTCACAACCTAATATCGTACGGACCTTAATTTTTATTTTTTTGAATTTAATAGTTGTACAACAATACAATTATGAATAAGAGTAGAATTAGTGAAACTTTAATTTATCTTTTCTTTTTATTAGTATTATTAGTAGTGGAAAAAGTACAATATCCTTTGGGTAAAAGAACCAATTTTCATTATTTATCAATTTATAATATCACAAAATGATTCGAAATTGCAAAAATATTATCAAGATGGCAGGCAATCTACTTATAGGTCTTGTCAAATAAAGTTTACGTCGATCTATCACACGTTATCGTCCTCATATTAGTAACATCAATTGTTTTAATATAAAATTCTTATAATCAATATATATATATATACGGTAAAAATGATTTCGTAGACAATTATAAAAGTTACTTTTACAGGTGAATATTGAATTAAGTAACGATGGTGAAGACCTATAAGGAAAAAAATGGAGAGAGTAAAAAATATGGAAGTGCTCAATTAATGAAGTAAGTTTGTTGAATGAAACTTTAGGTCATAAACTATGTTGGTTATTAGATGGATGACGGACGGTGGTGATGAATGATTGAAAAATTAGAGAGAGTGAAAAAAAACCTTTTGTTGATTTCACCTGATACAACCCCTTTATTAATTGCAAAAAAACCCCCTTTCCGCTTGTAATTTTTCTTCTTAAAGTAACATTTTTACTTTAACGTGAAAAGAAAATTACATTTCATATACGATTCCTCTTTTTAATCGTCTTCCTATCGATTCGTCTTTCCCAATCACCAAGTGAAACACGGAACTACGCCACTTAGCATTGGATTTAATGATGACTTACATATGTGCTTTCATGTTATTTGAAGTTGATTTATTAAGTGTGTTGGAGGAATGAATAACCAGAAATGAATGAATATTTATTGGAGGAAAAATATTAGATTGACATTATAGCATTTATTGGAGAAAAAATGTTAGTCTAACATTGCTTAAGTATCAAGCACATTGATTATAGTTTAATTTAATAGGAATGAACATCTATTAAAACTTTCAATGACCATATTAATAGGAGAAAAATTCTGGTTAGAGAAAATAGCATTGTTTCTATTAATTCAAATAGTATAACACTAAGCTAGCATTAATGAATTCCACAATTTCAAATCATAGTCTGCCAAACAATTATGAATAGCAGAGGAAAAGAAGTTCATCACTGGAAGATTTAGGAAGGACTGGTAAGCATTTACATTTGATAATCAAAAGTTTTTAACAAAATTACAATCCAAGAATAAGTGTTGGCAAGTTTCAATATACAATTTACATAGAGAACTGTATAGTGTTAATTTATATATTTTTACATGTTATAATCAATGCATTTTACAACAAAAATTATTAGTTATCATGCACTTTAATGGAATTATATGTTAAATGTATATTTACAAGGTTGCATGAGTTTCATGCTTAAATGTTACATAAATGCATAAATTAGACATTTTAGACATATGCAAGATTAAATTAGTAGTTTAATTTATTTTTAACATTTTAGATATTCCACAAAATAATGGGCTGGCATGAGGTTCATAAGTTTACAAATAAATATCATTTTTCTTGAAATTAAGTAAATCCTGCAATGTGATTATGGGCAGCATGCAAGATGATTTTGTTGTAGGAAAAGATTCTATGATAGGAGGTGAAATGACCTTTCAACCCTTACACGTCAAAGGAAAAATTAAAATGTTACATGGGTAGAAATGTCTACTAATTCTTTATAAATTATAGCTGAACAAAGAAGAAGAGGTTCCTCTTTTCTGGCAACTTCATGAATCCTTTAGTAAGAGAGAGCACTAGTTTACTATTTCATCCCTTGCACTTCACGGTGGGAACCTCTAGATTCAACTCCCTTCTCGAATGTAGGATTGAAAAAACGACAGTTGGAAGACAACCTTGACCTATGGGCTCCTGTTCCCCTGCCACACCATACATTGAGTGGAAGGCCTTGCACTGAGGGAGAAGCTTTTCACTGGCTATACAAGGAGCAGCGAGCAAGAACTCTGCATTCTATGACTGGGTGCTCCATTGAAGGATCCTTCCACCGTCGATTGAGCTGAAGAGGTGACAACTCGAAAAACAACGGGAGGGTGGTGAGTAGCTTCTCTGACGTTGGACTTAAGTCCTAATAGTACGTGAAATAGTTTAAGGTAATATGAATTGATGGTTGTAGATAGGGAGAGAGAAGTTCAACGCACTGTTCTAATCATTGAGTCTGTTGAAATGGATGTCTAGCCTGACCAATATGCCTAAACGTTACAGCTTACATTTGTTCAATTTAGGTATTTTTGCATTTTGTTATTTATTTTATTCTTTACCGCCTAAACATTACAATTTGCATAGATTGTTAAGCACATATGTTTTGACCATGATAGAACGTTTAGCTAAACATTACGGATCTTGCAGATCATTTAGCTCAAGCATTCCGAACTATGCGAAACATTCATTGTTTAATATTATTTCAATCTTTTATTTAGTTCGTTATCTTATCTGTATAGTAGCAAATATATATTATTTTAATAATAGTATTTATAATACTTTATGTATATTTTGTGAATATTACTTTTAGCTCATTTACACTTTCAGTTGTACATGAATACTTTTATATTATTTAATTTTTGATATTTTAGAAATTCAGTTTTCTATAATTCATACAACATTCTATTTTAAACACTCAACTTGCATCTTTCCATTAATTTCTTATACCAAGTTTCCTATGGAATTGACTTATATTCGTACATATTTAATACAATAGATACCATGCACTTACGATTATAAATGTAAAATTTTAATTTTTTTTTGTTTTAATATTTTATCTATTAAACAACAACGAATTCCTTTACAAGTTTTTGACGCCGTTGCCGGGGAGCTTCGTGCCATATTGTATTTCTGAATTTTACGCAAGTTTTAGTGTATTTAATCTTGTTGTAAATAAATTTTTTAAATTTTGTTTTCTGGTAAATGACATCATTAGTTCACTTAGCATTTAATGGAGGTAGATTTCTGTGCAGTATTAAATTTGAAAAGATTTTGAATCTACTAACACTCCAAAGTGAACGGACTCTGATGTAGAGTTTTTCCTGGAAACTATTGAGTTTGAGAATTTATATGATTAATTGTGGATTTTTATTGGATTTCTTGTCAACTGTATACATTTTAGTTCTTTATTTTCTAAATCGCTGTTTTAAGTATTTGTGATGAATTTGGCCATCAATAGGTTAGCTTGTTTTGTCATTCAGTGTTCCATATGTCTTGATTTGTATTATAAATTTCAATGAAAAATACTTTTAAGTTCACTGGAATTGAACTGTAGTAGATTTCTGTAAATAACAGACTCTGAGTCTGTAAAGAATTAAAATCTGCTGTCATTTTGGAAGTGAACCAACTCTGATTTTATTTTACCTATAAAGAACATGTGCAAGCTCTCATTCAAGTATTTATGCATTTTCATCTGAAGTACATAGTTGGAGTTATGAATTTTTTGATAAATGAGGTGTTTTGTAGTTCTGTGCAGATTCCAAACTGTGTTTGATTGAGTATAAATTTTTCTGCTATAAAAGTACTGATTGAAATTAAATTCATTGAATTTTCTGATATAGTACGCGTCTTCAGCTTTACATTAACTTCTTCATTGCTGAAATTGGACATGTAATATTTTCCGAATGATTCCTTGAAAGTACCTGTATTGCAAAACTACATTAATAATTTTTTTTTTGTTTAGTGATTATAAGATTTATGCAGTCAGATAACTATTGTTTATGCTGAACATGATAGATTAAAATTGTTTTCTAAGAAATGAAATTCATGAAGAAGTTGAAATTAGTATATATGTGATTATGTGCTACCTTAATTATTGCAATTGAATTGGTAATATTTAAAAAGCATGTTTACATGATCATTTCTAGAAGTTGCTATTTAAACTACTAGGTGTGTTAAAGTGAAATATTATTCTTTCATCTTGTGTGCTTGACTTATAACAGAGGAATTATTATGGTGCTAATGATCTGACTCCTACATGCTTTAACTGCCCCATGTATGATCATACTGCTGAAAATTGTCTCTCTTACATGAGTCATGCTAATGTAGGTGCATTTACTTGTTCTGAAGGAACTTGTCCTGCATATTATGTAAGAAATGTTTCTGCTGAACACACCTATACATTTGATGTTGTTGTTACTCTTAGACCAGGAAGGAGTGTAGAAAATTCTATTCCACCCCTTGATATCTCTCCCAGTACACCACTATTCCAGTTAATAATGGAGATAAAATGATAATGAATAACCTAAGGATAGGGATTGGTCATAAGTTGAAGTCACCAAAGTTAGTATCATAATAAGGAAAATAACTTTGTCCCCGAGCCTAGCTATAATTAATTGAACTGTATTCTATTTCTGTAGGCTCATTGTACATGTATATAAAGTAATTGTAAATTTCTTTTTCTTCTTGTTATTATTTGTATACTACTGTATTTCTTCTTGTTATTATATGTATACTATTGTATTTCTTCTTGTTATCATTTGTATATCATTGTATTTCTTTTTGTTATTTTATTTTATCTGAGTTTAATGTGTGTTTTCATGTTTATTTGTTTTGTTTTGGAATGCAAGACAGGTATGTTCTTGTTCATCTTCCTCCCATATCACTTTTTGAGCATTACTATAAATTTATATTGTTGGGGTTTGTGTGCGGAGCCTAACTCGTTGGAGAGGCAGGTGGCAACTGGAGACAAGCCGAGTCAGTCTCTAAGTGGGAGATTGTTGGGGTTTGTGGTGTGAAGCCTGACTTGATGGAGAGGCAGGCAGATGACAAGAGGCGATTGCTGGTTGATGAGAGGTGGTAGCCGACACCTGTAGTCGGCTAGGACGTTACGGTTGGAATAGACCATGAGGCCTGTCTTGTCTTGCAGAAGGCAAAGGTAAGTGGTAGCTACGTTTGGTAGGCGGCAGCCAGCCAATGAGAGACAATAGCTAGCATCTATAGTCGGGTAGAATGCTAAGGGCTGCTAGGGGCTATGGAGGTTTGGCCAGAGGTCCAGCTAGAGGATCGGTAGCTAGTGGGAGATCAACAGCCGAGCGAGGAAACTAGACGTGGCTTGCGAAGGACAAGTGTGAATTCAAAGTTCGTAGTGTTATGGCGAACCATAAACTACAATTCGTAGTATTACAACGAACCATAAATTGCAGTCCGTAGTGTTACGACAAATTGTAAACTACAGTTTGTAATGTTTTGGTGAGTCATAAACTAATGGTCGTAAAGTTACAGCGGGCTGTAGACTTAAGGTCGTAGAGTTACGGCTAGCAGCAAAGATGAGGAGCGGCTGAGGACTAGCCACCGAAGGCATTTGGGCGGCTGTCGGGTTGGAGGGCAGCCACGTCAAATTTGTTGATGATGGTTCCAGATTGACGAATAGGATTGCTTGTACTCTTAGGGTTTAGTGAGTTGCTCTATATAAGAGGACATGATGTAACCCTTGATGTAACGTGTGGCTTGGTGAGAAAAAGCGACGGTTGTGTGCGTGAAGAGGAAGACGATGCCCGTTGGAGAGAGAGTGTGTTGTGTGTTCGTCGAAGAAGCTGCCATAGTGGTTGTAAGTCGGCGCTTGTACACACCGATAGCTAGTGAGTTGAAGCAATAGGAGTCCTACCACCATTCCGTGGAGTACGCAAGTTGTCGAACCACATAAATCTTGTGTTGTGCGTTTTGTCTTCTTTTCTCCTTTCTCCACTCCCACCAAGCAAATGAGGACAAGTGCACAAGCGACTACAGCAGGGGTTCCAGGTACGATCTGTTGGAAATCTCAACAATAGGTTCAATAGAAAGGATTTTGGGTTCTAGAAGGTATAGGTTGATGACTACCTTCACACGAGGGACCTTGACACACCACTAATGGAGTTGTAGAGTTCAACCCATTCCAAAAAAATTGGTGTCACCAAGGAGATGAGTGGCATAGTTGTGTGTTAGCTCATAAAACACTGAAGGGGTTGTGTGTTAGCCCGATAAAACACTACAGGAGCTGGAGTGACAGCTCAAGAAGAAACACAAGCCAAGTCAGTCTCCAAGTGGGAGATTGTTGGGGTTTTTGTGTAGAGCCTGACTCGTTGGAGAGGTAGGCGGCAGTCGATGCAGGCAGGCGGTAGCCGGTGGTAGCAAGCAATAATCGGAGACAAGCCAGGTTAGTCTCCAAGTGGGAGATTGTTGGGGTTTGTGGTGTGGAGCCTGACTCGATGGAGAAGTAGGCAACAGGTGGTTGACGAGAGGTGGTTGCTAGCTGATGAGAGGCAGCAGCCAGCACCTATAGCCGGCTAGGACGTCACAGTTGGAATAGACCATGAGGCCTGTCTTGCGGAAGGCAGAGGCAAGTGGTTGCCAGGTTTGGCAGGCGATAGCCAACCAACGAGAGACAATAGTTGGCATCTGTAGCAGGCTGGAATGCTAAAGTCTACTAGGGGCCGTGGTGGTTCGGCCAAACGTTCAATCAGAGGACCAATAGCCAATGGGAGATCGATAGCTGAGTGAGAGAACCAGACGTGGCTCGTGAAGGACGAGTGTGGATTCGAAGTCCGTAGTATTATGTCGAACTATAAACTACAGTCTGTAGTGTTATGGTGAGCTGTAAACTAATGACAGTAAAGTTATGGCGGGCTATAGACTTAAGGTCGTAGAGTTACGGCTAGCAGCAGAGATGAGGAATGGTTGAGGACTAGCCGTCAGAGGCATCTGGGTGGCTACCGGGAGGATTCAGCCGGCTGCCGGGTTGGAGGGTAGCCATGTCAAATCTGTTGATGATGGTTCTAGATCGATGGTTAGGATTGCTTGTACTCTTAGGGTTTAGTGAGTTGCTCTATATAAGAGGATATGATGTAACCCTTGATGTAATGTGTGGCTTGGTGAGAAAAAGTGGTGGCTATGTGCGTGAAGAGGAAGATGATGCCCGTCAGAGAGAGAGTGTGTTGTGTGTTCATCGAAGAAGCTGTTGCAGTGGTTGTAAGTCAATGCTTGTACACACCGATAGTTAGTGAGCTGAAGCAACAAGAGTCCCACCACCATTTTGAGGAGTAGGCAAGTTACCGAACCACATAAATCTTGTGTTGTGCGTTCTGTCTTCTTTTCTCCTTTCTCCACCCCCACCACGCAAGTGAAGACGAGTGCATGAGCGACTACAACAGGGGTTTCAGGTATGATCTACAGGAAATCCCAACATATATCATTTCTCCTATACATACATGTTTAGGTATGAGGGGAAAGTTACATATTGGGGCTTGTTGTTCCATTTCATTTTCTGCCTTTCAGTTTTGATGCTTACTTCCCTTTGTATACCTAGTAGTTTAGTTTGAGTTTCTTTTCTCTGATTTTATTACAATGGGGACAATGCAAGATTTAGGTATGTCGAGGAGGTATATTGCATGCAATTCCTTTCTCTTTTTTTATTCATTCATTTTTATTTTTATTTTTTCTGTTGTATATATGTGTTTTTATCTTTGTTTTTGTGTTGTGTTTATGCCCTTAGGTCCTAATTGATGAGTTACCTTGTGGTTTATTAGTTGAACCCTTTGGTGAAGCCAAAAAGAGAGGACCTTGAACCTTTGGAAAGGAAATGAGCAAAGTCTAGAAACCATCTACATTTTAAGAACTTTATGTACTAATGCACATACATGAGGCCTTGATTGAGGGGAAACATTTGAGACTTACTCCTTTATGAAGAGACACTTGAGTAATAACTTTATGTTTATCCATTGGGTTGCCTCATGAGAAGGGTATATTATTGGAAATAAGGTTAGAATGTCTATTCTTATGAAGGTGGTCGGGCACGGGGACTCGGTAACCTCTTAATCTTCATGCATACTAAATTAGGAGGCATTCCCAAGGGTAGAGGGTTAGGAAAGTGTGAAAAGTGAGGAATAAAGTTTAAAAAAGAGAGAAAGAAAGAAGAAAAATAGATGAAAAAATGAAAAGAAAATTAAAAGAAGAAGAAAAAAATATAATAGCAAAATAAAGGGGCAATGGACTTGAGGACAAGCCTTGGGAATTGCTTGAGTAGCTTGGATGGAGTGAGTGAGTAGCTATGTGACTCTTTAATCTAGGTCGAACTACATCCACTTATACTTATACTATATTACTTTCCTAGGATGGAATTTGGATGAGTATTCAGCTCCAATTTGAGAGGGGACATGGAACTCAATTGGAGGTAGACTCATAGGGTAAGATGAAAGATCTTGAGGTTGACTCTATCCGTGTTTAGGCAACCAAAGGGGCATATTGTGTTTTTGTGTTTTAAGTGATGTTGTTATTTCTTTTGTTGTATGATGTTTTGTTAATGTTTTTGTATATGTGTTGTCTTGTGTTATGTGGATTTTGTGGTATATCCTCTACAAACCCTTTAGAGACATAACTCTGCCACTAGGATAACTTAGGAGTTTAAATGCTTGTTGCATAGGCTAAATGCAACTGTGATTCTTACGAAAGTGAGTTAAGATTTTCTGTATTTTTCAATAAGTTTTTTGCATTTGTCAATTTTGCATGTCTCATTCATTTTAGACCTCAATGTTTGCTAGAGGACTAGCAAAACTTAAGTATGAGGGAGTTTATGTAGTGCTAATTTATGCATTTTTACATGTTATAATCAATGCGTTTTATGACAAAATTCATTAGTTATCATGCACTTTAATGTAATTACATGTTAAACGTATATTTACAAGGTTGCATGAGTTTCAAGCTTAAATGTTACATAAATGCATAAATTAGCCATTTAGTGTGCTTTATCTAAAAAGGGGACATTTTAGACATATGCAAGATTAAATTAGTAGTTTAATTTATTTTTAACATTTTAGACATTCCACAAAATAATGGGCTAGTGCCAGGTTCATAAGTTTACAAATAAATATCATTTTTCTTGAAAGTAAATCCTGCAATGTGATTATGGGCAGCACACAAGATGATTTTGTTGCAAGAGAAGATTTTATGACAGGAGGTGAAATGACCTTTCAACCCTTGCATGTCAAAAGAAAAATTAAAATGTTACATGGTTAGAAATGTCTACCAATTCTTTATAAATTACAGCTGAATGAAGAAGAAGGGGTTCCTCTTTTCTAGCAACTTCGTGAATCCTTTAGTGAGAGAGAGCCCTTGTTTACTGTTCCATCCCTTGCACTTCACAATAGGAACTTTTGGACACAACTCCCTTCTCAAGTGTAGGATTGGAAAAATGGCAGCTAGAGGATAGCCTTGACCTATAGGCTCCTCTTCCCTTGCCACACCCTACATTGAGTGGAAGGCCTTGCACTGAGGGAGAAGTTTTTCACTGGCTTTACAAGAAGGAGTAGCGAGTAGGAACTTTGCATTCTATGACTGGGTGCTCCATCGAAAGATCCATCCACCACCGGTTGAGCTAAAGAGGTGATAGCTCGAAAGACAATGGGAGGGTGGCATGCAGCTTCTTTGACATTGGACTTAAGCACTAATAGTACATGAAAGAGCTTAAGGTAATATGAATTTATGGTTGTTAAGGAGAGAGAACCACCTATATTTACCCATTATTATTGTAAAGCCCTTGACCTTTGATTAATCATTGTAAATATTGTTTATTTATATAAAGTTGTTGTTTCTTTTCTGTTATGTACAATTGAGTTTGTGTTTTTATTGATTGTGTTGGTGTTTTGAGCATGATCGTGTGTTTACCGTAAATGTTGTATTTTTGTATTTATTAGTTTTCACTTTGATTTTATTGTAGTTTTGTACATTCGTTTTTTGCTAACATCTAACTTTATTTGACGAGTTTTCTAACCTAACTTCTAACAGATTTTTCACTAACTTCTAACATATTTGTTTGAATAACAACAAACCCCTGTTTTCCGATTTTACTAACAGCTAACTCTATTTTATGTAAGTTACATTTCTTTATATTTTTGTATGAATGTTCGACTAACATATAACTTAGAAATCTTTTGCTTATCTTTCGATGATTTAGTAAGATGGCCTATTTATAAGTGTTTGGTATCTTTGTATATGCACATAAAGGCCAAGTGAAGCTAAGGAAGAAGATGAGTTGGTATTTCAAGAATAAAAGGGTTGTTGGCTGCTTCACGTTTAGAGCTCAACGTACCATTCTGGTCATTGAGTTTGCTGAAATGGACACCGAGCCTGACCTATATACCTAAATGTTATAGCTTAAGTTTGTCCGATTTAGGTATTTTTGCATTTTGTTATTTATTTTATTCTTTATCTAATAGTCCAGCAATGTACCACCTAAACATTACGATCTACGCGGATTATATAGCGCATACATTCTGGCCTTAACAAAATGTTTAGCTAAACATTACGGACCTCTCAGATCGTTTAGCTCAAATGTTCTAGACTGTGTGGAGCGTTCATTGTTTAATATTATTTCAATCTTTTATTTAGTTTGTTGCCTCATCTGTGCAGTAGCAAATATATATTATTTTAATAATAGTATTTATAATACTTTACGTATATTTTGTGAATATTATTTTTAGCTCATTTACACTTTTAGTTGTACATGAATATTTTTATATTATTTAATTGTTGATA
>JAMKPZ010015803.1:0-10082 GCA_024699675.1 Amphibolis antarctica | reverse complement strand
AGCATTAAATCATATAATATGGTAAAATTGTGCATTTTGGATTATTTAATTATATTTTTATGCATAATCAATCAAATGCTAAAATAATAAAATCTTGGATATAATCATGCATTTGTTATCATTTAATTTCTAAAAGGCAAAAATAATAGTATAAAAATAAGCACAATTTTAGCGCTTACAAATATCTTTTATGTTTTTACTCAAAAACAAACCTTGAGGAATGTAAGTTTCAAGTGTTGCTATTAGAATTAATGGGAAGACCCTATTATATTGAGAGGAGAATTTCCAAAGCCAATTCCAAGTAACCTATTTCCATTAGATGAGATGTATTTCAAATTAACTTGTGTAATGGGTTTAGTCTTCCTGTTTCATTTGAATTAATGCCTTGTTAACCTAGTTTTCTAAAGTGAATTATTTTCCTTTCTTGTTACCCTATTTCAGTGGAGAGATAAACCTATGCCGAGTGCCACCATAAAAATGATCATGATATGAACAATTTTCCATTTTGGTGAGCATTATCTTAAGGTATCTCCCAAACTTTTCTGAGTTAGAAATTATGTGAAGGAAGGTAGCAAGGGTATGAGCTTTAATGCACCATGGAGTTCATTTGGGAATTAGGTTATGAAGATATAAGGTGGTGAAATTAATCGATTAATGGTCATTTATTAGTTCTAAGAGTGCAATGCTAGTTATGTCATTTACTTTGTGTTATTTTGAAAAAAAAAAGGAAAAGGAAGTATTGAAAAAAAAGAAAGAAAAAAAATAGAAAAATCAAAAATCAAAAAAAATATGTACTGAAAAAAATATCAATATATATATATATATAAAGAAAAAAAGAAACAAAAAAAAATAGAAAAAAGAATCAAAAAATTTAAGGGATCAATGTCAATATGGGTAGAAAAGGGAAATATTCAATGTCACTTGGGATGTGAGAATGAAGTAGCATGATATCATATCAACAAGTTAACATTTTGAGTGATGGTGTATTATTGCCTTATCCCTTTTTACTAGCTAAAGCATTTACCACTATCTTAGAAAGGAAGGGAGTATCTTAAATTACCCTCTTTTGTTGGTGAGATGTGTGCCTGCTTTAATGATTTAATTTCTGATTGAGAGTGGTGATTGTGTGAATTCCTCTTACTTGCACAAGATAAAAGGTTCTTATGAATATGTGACTTCTTGTTCATATTTTAAAGTGAGTTTATTCGATTTAAGGGCAAGGAGAGGGAGTGTTGTAAGATTGAGCCACTTCATTCCCTTGAAATTTTTATAGCAACAAGTGATTAAAATGATCCTTTGGTTGACTCTGTTTTCCCTTCTTTCTCTCTTTCTTTGTTTCTTTGGACTTTGTGGCTGTATCCACCAAAAACCCTCTAGACACACAACTCCGCCACTAGGGTAACCTAGGGGTTTAAAGGCTTGCTGCACCTACTAAGTGTAGTCGTGTTCCCAACGAAAGTGGCCTAGCATAGTTTTAGTTAATTTTATTTAGTAGTCTTTATTGCTTTTGTAGTTTTCATAGTCTAATTTTAGTATTTTGCTAAGGGACTAGCAAAACTTAAGTATGGGGGATTTTCTTAGACTCAAAAGTGTGCATTTTATTGATATTAATTCATGTGTTTTAATGAGTTTTAGTTGCATTTTACATTGAATTATGATGATTACAAGGTTAACTATACTTTTGAGCATTATGCACGTTTATTCATTTTAATGATGCATGAATTAAGTTTTAAGTCGTTAATTATGTTTGTGGTGATTACCTGTTGAAAAAGGTATGAATGATTGATAATTAACTCTTTAGGTTACTGATAAAATGATTAATTCACAGAAGAAAATTGTGATTTATGTCTAAGTGCAGAGTCCAAGGGTTAAGCCATTTACCCATGAACTTACATGATGGTAAACTGAATTACCCTCGAGCCTATGCCCTGCTTGTTCTGTGCGATGAATTTTATTGATGTAATAGCGATTGCAATTATAGTTAAGGTTTAAATGTTATGAATTATTTCTCCTATAATATTGTCCCCTCTCTTTCATTCGGCTATGACCCAGAAGCCCATGGGTTTCCACCGGCCCCGTCGGCGGATGGGATGAGGTACAGAGAATTGAAAGGTGTTTGTATGAACGTATCACCACGTGCGGTTGATGACTCGTTTAATGGAGTTGCCACCTTATTTTTGGGTAGAAAACAAGGAAAACCAGATGGGAAAGTGTCCTTCCACCATCGAAACGATAAAACCACGGGAATCTTGCAAAATCGTGTAACATGAGAGAACTGGATACGAGGCTCAGGATACTATTGGGGAAGGAGTTAGGCACCCCCAGATAGCCCAGGCATTCCCGACCTCTCTCCGGCTCTAAAACAAAAAACTACTATAGTAAGTCTACCACATGTAACCTTTCCCTGGAAAACTTTCCGGGGCCGCCAGACAACCAGTCGAATATATCGGCTGCCGTGTCCTATCCCCATACTAGAGATGAGAACTTGCATTGTTACTTGGTTGGGGCCGGCAAGGATGCATGCCGGAGATGACATCCCGGAAATCCTTCCAAGGCATCGGCAATGTAGACTTACACTTCCCAGAGATCGCAGACCAGCTACCGATTTTTATATCGATTTGCTAGAGGAAGGCTGGTTGATTCCCCGAACCATCTATGCCAAGAGGGGTTTTCGGGGAACCAGTGGCCGGTAGTTTGTACCGGCTTACCGGCGGCAGGCCGGTTGGTTCCCCGAACTGTATGTGTCAAGATGGGTTTTCGGGGAACCAGTAGCTGGTTGTTTGTACCAGCTTACCGTCGGCAAGCCGGTTGGTTCCCCGAACCATCTATGCTAAGATGGGTTTTCGGGGAACCGGGGGTCGGTTGTTTGTACTGGCTTGCCGGCGGCAAGCCGGTTGGTTCCCCGAACTGTATGTGTAAAGATGGGTTTTCGGGGAACTGGTGGCCGGTGGTTTATACCGGCTTGCAGCCGGCAAGCCGGTTGGTTCCCCGAACTATATGTGTAAAGATGGGTTTTCGGGGAACCGGTGGCCGGTTGTTTGTACTGGCTTGCCGGCAGCAAGCCGGTTGGCTCCCCGAACCATCTGTGCAAAGATGGGTTTTCGGGGAACTGGTGGCTAGTTGTTTGTACCGGCTTGCCGGCGACAAGCCGGTTGGTTCCCCGAACTGTATGTGTAAACATGGGTTTTCAGGCAACCGGTGGCCGGTGGGCTCCCCGAACCATCTGTGCAAAGATGGGTTTTCGGGGAACCGGTGGCCGGTTGTATGTACCGGCTTGCCGACGGCAAGCCGGTTGGTTCCCCGAACCACCTCTACCCGAAAAACGTACAGGGACCGTCGGGTTGTGTGTGTTCTTACACCCGAACGGCCGCCGCCGGCATCCTTGCCGGTGGCATCATCCCGGAGACTTTTTCGGGGCATCGGGAGAGTTGACTTACGTCACCCAGAAAAAAACGTACGGGAACTGTCGGGTTGTACGAGTTCGTACACCCGAACGGCCGCCATCGGCATCCTTCCTAGTGGCGTTATCCCGAAAACTTTTCCGGGGCATTGGGAGAGTAGACTTACGTCTCTCAGAAAAACGTACGGGGACCGTCGAGTTGTATGTGTTTGTACACCCGAACGGCCACCGCCGGCATCCTAGCCGGTGGCGTCATCCTGGAAACATTTTTCGGGGCATCAAGAGAGTAGACTTACGTCTCCCAAAAAAGCGTACGGGGACCGTCGGGTTGTACGTGTTCGCACCCGAACGGCTGCCGCCGGCATCCTTTCCGGTGGCATCATCCCAGAAAATTTTTCCGGGGCATCGGGAGAGTAGACTTACGTCTCTCGGAAAAACGTACGGGGACCATCGGGTTGTACGTGTTCGCACACCCGAATGGCCGCCGCCAGCATCCTTGCCGTTGGCGTCATCCCAGAAACTTTTTCAGGGCATCGGGGGAATAAACTTACGTTTCCCGGAAAAGAAACATGGGGGAACCCGATAAAACGCGTAAAATGGTTGGGAAACTTAGAGTTTCCACCTAAAATGACCCGATGGAAGGGTTGTAGCCGAGCTGAACTTGACCATGCTGGGTGGATTCACCCGGTCGGGAGGGCGGCCACCGATACCCTTAGACACGTTTCTGAGGGAATGATACCCAAGGCGGCCCTCCGACCTTTCCCTTCCACGGGAAAGGTGCTACATGGTCGAGGCTCGAGAAAGGTGTCATTAAAATGTACGGAAAACATCGAGGACGGGGAGGCTTACTTGTAGGGAGTCGTTGGCGGGGATCGGAAGTGCTCACTCTGGCACGACGAAAAGGCGTCGGGGCCCCGAGCTGCTTTCCTCCTCCGGATGGGAAAGTGTCCTTCCACCATCGAAACGATAAAACCACGGGAAACATGCAAAATCGTGTAACATGAGAGAACTGGATACGAGGCTCAGGATACTATTGGGGAAGGTGTTAGGCACCCCCAGATAGCCCGGGTATTCCCGACCTCTCTCCGGCTCTATAACAAAAAACTACTATAGTAAGTCTGCCACATGTAACCTTTCCCTGGAAAACTTTCCGGGGCCGCCAGACAACCAGTCGAATATATCGGCTGCCGTGTCCTATCCCCGTACTAGAGATGAGAACTTGCATTGTTACTTGGCCGGGGCCGGCAAGGATGCATGCTGGAGACGACATCCCGGAAATCCTTCCAAGGCATCGGCAATGTAGACTTACACTTCCCGGAGATCGCAGATCGGCTACCGATTTTTATACCGATTCGCTATAGGAAGGCTGGTTGATTCCCCGAACCATCTATGCCAAGAGGGGTTTTCGGGGAACCGGTGGCCGGTAGTTTGTATCGGCTTGCAGCCGGCAAGCCGGTTGGTTCCCCGAACTGTATGTGTCAAGATGGGTTTCGGGGAACCAGTAGCTGGTTGTTTGTACCAGCTTACCGTCGGCAAGCCAGTTGGTTCCCCAAACCATCTATGCTAAGATGGGTTTTCGAGGAACCGGGGGTCGGTTGTTTGTACCGGCTTGCCTGGGCAAGCCGGTTGGTTCCCCGAACTGTATGTGTAAAGATGGGTTTTCGGGGAACTGGTGGCCGGCGGTTTATACCGGCTTGCAGCCGGCAAACCAGTTGGTTCCCCGAACTATATGTGTAAAGATGGGTTTTCGGGGAACCGGTGGCCGGTTGTTTGTACTGGCTTGCCGGCAACAAGCCGGTTGGCTCCACGAACCATCTGTGCAAAGATGGGTTTTCAGGGAACTGGTGGCTGGTTGTTTGTACCGGCTTGCCGGCGACAAGCCGGTTGGTTCCCCGAACAATGTGTAAACATGGGTTTTTGGGGAACCGGTGGCCGGTTGGCTCCCCGAACCATCTGTGCAAAGATGGGTTTTCGGGGAACCGGTGGCCGGTTGTATGTACCGGCTTGCCGACAGCAAGCCAGTTGGTTCCCCGAACCACCTCTACCCGAAAAACGTACAGGGACCATCGGGTTGTGCGTGTTCTTACACCCGAATGGCCACCGCCGGCATCCTTGCCGGTGGCATCATCCCGGAGACTTTTCTGGGGCATCGGGAGAGTTGACTTACGTCACTCGAAAAAAAACGTACGGGGACTGTCAGGTTGTACGTGTTCGTACACCCGAAAGGCCGCCGTCGGCATCCTTCCTGGTGGCGTTATCCCGGAAACTTTTCCAGGGCATTGGGAGAGTAGACTTACGTCTCCCGGAAAAATGTAGGGGGACTGTCGGGTTGTATGTGTTCGTACACCCGAACGGCCGCCGCCGGCATCTTAGCCGGTGGCGTCATCTTGGAAATATTTTTCAGGGCATCAGGAGAGTAGACTTACGTCTCCCGAAAAAGCGTACGGGGACAGTCGGGTTGTACGTGTTCGCACCCGAACGGCCGCCGCCGGCATCCTTGCCGGTGGCATCATCCCAGAAAATTTTTCCGGGGCATCGGGTGAGTAGACTTACGTCTCTCGGAAAAACGTACGGGGACCATCGGGTTGTACATGTTCGCACACCCGAACGGCCGCCGCCAACATCCTTGCCGTTGGCGTCATCCCGGAAACTTTTCCGGGGCATCGGGGGAATAAACTAACGTTTCCCGAAAAAGAAACATGGGGGAACCCGATAAAACGCGTAAAACGGTTGGGAAACTCAGAGTTTCCACCTAAAATGACCCGATGGAAGGGTTGTAGCCGAGCTGAACTTGACCATGCTGGGTGGATTCACCCGGTCGGGAGGGCGGCCACCGATACCCTTAGACACGTTTCTGAGGGAATGATACCCAAGGCGGCCCTCTGACCTTTCCCTTCCACGGGAAAGGTGCTACATGGTAGGGGCTCGAGAAAGGTGTCGTTAAATTGTACGGAAAACATCGACGACGGGGAGGCTTACTTGTAGGGAGTCATTGGCGGGGATCGGAAGTCCTCACTCCGGCACGACGAAAAGGCGTCGGGGCCCCGAGCTGCTTTCCTCCTTCGGATGGGAAAGTGTCTTTCCACCATCGAAACGATAAAACCACGGGAATCACGTAAAATTGTGTAATATGAGAGAACTGGATATGGGGCTCAAGGTATTGTTGGGGAAGGTGTTAGGCACCCCCAGACGGCCCGGGCATTCCCGGCCTCTCTCCGGCTCTAAAACGGAAAACATGATAGTCAATCCAACCACGTACCGCCTCACCTTGGAAGAATTTCCAAGGTGTTTAGAGGGATAACCGTATCCCTTCCGATGAAAATAAACGAGATTCAAGTAAACAAATGGGAATTGAACAGAACGGGGATCCATATTTGATCTGGTGGTGAATAGGGGAGAAAAAGATGGGTTTTTGGGGAGCCGGCAGCCGGCTACTTGTACCTGGTTGACTGGCAGCTGGTCGGCTGCCTTCCCAACCCATTTGCGCAGCCATGGGGTCTTGGGGAAATAGGGGCCGGTTCCTTGAACTGGCCAACCGGTGGCTTGCCGACTGTTTCCCCCCTTTGTGCGCACCCAAGGGGATTTTGGGGAAACGGGGGCCAGTTCCTTGAACCGGCCAGCCGGTAGCTTGCCGGCTGTTTTCCCCCTTCCATATGTACCCATGGGGATTTTGGGGAAACGGGGGCCAGTTCCTTGAACCGGCCAGCCAGCGGCTTGCCGGCTGTTTCCCCCCTTCTATACGTACCCATGGGGATTTTGGGGAAACGGGGGCCGGTTCCTTGAACCGACCAACCGGCGACTTGCCGGCTGTTTCCCCCTTCCATACATACCCATGGGGATTTTGGGGAAATGGGGGCCGGTTCCTTGTACAGGCCAGCCAGCGGCTTGCCGACTGTTTCCCCCTTCCTTTTGCACACATGGGCGAGTTTTGGGGAAGCGGCGGCTAGCCAGCTGCTTCCCCCTTCCCTTTGCACCCATGGGGATTTTGGGGAAGCGGCGGCTAGCTGGTTGCTTCCCCCCTTCATACGCACCCATGGGGATTTTGGGGAAACGGGGGCCAGTTCCTTGAACTGGCCAGCCGACGACTTGTCGGCTATTTCCCCCTTCCTTTTGCACCCATGGGGGTTTTTGGGGAAGCGGCAGCTAGCCGGCTACTTCCCCCATCCCATTGCACCCATGGGGGGGGGAAACAGCCAGCAAGTCACCGGCTGGCCTGTTCAAGGAACCGGCCGCCATTTCCCCAAAATCCCCATGGGTACATTTGGAAGGGGGAAACAGCCGGCAAGCCGCGGGCTGGCCGGTTCAAGGAACCGGCCCCTGTTTCCCCAAAATCCCCATGGGTACGTTTGGAAGGGGGGAAACAACCGGCAAGCCGCCGGCTGGCCGGTTCAAAGAACCAGCCCCCGTTTCCCCAAAATCCCCATGGGTACGTATGGAAGGGGGGAAACAGTCGGCAAGCCGCCGGCTGGCCAGTTCATGGAACCGGCCCCCATTTCCCCAAAATCCCCTTGGGTGCGCACAAAGGGGGGAAACAGCCGGCTGGCTGGTTCAAGGAACCGGCCCCCGTTTCCCCAAGACCCCATGGCTGCCCAAATGGGTTTGGAAGGTATCCCACCAGCCGCTGGTCAACCAGGTACAAGTAGCCGGCTGCCGGCTCCCCAAAAACCCATCTTTTTCTCCCTTATTCACCACCGGATCCAATATGGATCCCCGTTCTGTTCAATTCCCATTTGTTTACTTGAATCTTGTTTATTTTCATCGGAAGGGATACAGTTATCCCTCTAAACACCCTGGAAATTCTTCCAAGGTGAGGCCGTATGTGGTCGGATTGACTATCTTATTTTCCGTTTTAGAGCCGGAGAGAGGCCGGGAATGCCCGGGCCGTCTGGTGGTGCCTAACACCTTCCCCAACAGTACCCTGAGCCCCGTATCTAGTTCTCTCATGTTACACAATTTTACGTGATTCCTGTGGTTTTATCGTTTTGATGGTGGAAGGACACTTTCCCATCCGGTTTTCCTTGTTTTCTACCCAAAAATAAGGTGGCGACTCCGTTGAACGAGCCATCATCCGCAATTGGTGATGCGCTCACACAAACACCTTTCAATTCTCTGTACCTCGGTCCATCTGCCGGTGGGGCTGGCGGAAACCCATGGGCTTCCGGGTGATAGCCAGATGAAAGAGAGGGTACAGATTTTTGGCGACTCCGCTGGGGACCCTCGTTGCATTTTATCGATTAAGTAGCTCAAAATCTCGCTCATACAGCTCTTTTTTTGTCAATCTTTTATTTTTCCATTAGGATTTTTAACACACTTGTTGCATTTGCAAAGCGAAGCTGCTTTCAAATGCATTGAACTGTATCACCCTTCTTTGGTTTTCCTACAGATCTTTACAGACCTCTGCAGTTCTCTGGGCACCGTCTCTCCACGGACCTCTGCCCTACAGGTTCCAGACCCCGCTGGCTCCCCCTGTCCTGACTCGCTCACAAGCAAGAGCTATGGCCACCGGTTCCGCTGCGGCTTCTGGATCATCCCCTTCCATCACCGTAGCAACTTCTGTGCCGCTGTCCGTGGTCTTCGGCCCACCACCGCCTGTCGTCAGCCGGACGAACTTCACCAGGCCCGTCATTGTTCCTACCGGAACCCCGGACCAACAAAGGGTGCCTAATCTGTCCACCTCTGCAGCATTCGACAATGTCACAGTGCATCCTACGCCGCCAGCTTCTCCGGCTGCTGAAGATGAAGGTAACAGGCCAGCTCCCACACGGAGCATCGGCCCGTGCTACCAACCCCCCCCAAACACTGAGGGCATAGGAGCGGCCAACACCTTCTTGCCACCTCAACCGGGGCATTTCGAGCAGACCCTCCTAGCTCATCAGTTGGTGTGCTATCAACAACAAGGGATTGGTTCCATAATCCCCCCCAGGCCAACTATCTGTGTCCCGGAGAGGCCACATTCGGAAGAATACGATGTCGTCACTACTCCCATCGCCGACCAATTCGGCCCGCCACTGCTCCAGCCGGTAGTCGCCACGGCTGCCGCCCCGGCGCCCGACCTGCAAGGGCAGCTATTGCAAAGGATAGCTGAACTGGAAGCATCTTTCCGGAGCATAAAATCTGGCCCGCCTGGACCTTCCTGCGCCTTCCAAAATCTCTGTTTCTATCCCGAAGCAACACTCCCTCCCAATTTCAAAATGCCCGAACTGGTCAAATACAACAGGCACGGGGATCCTCACGCGCACCTCCGGGCTTTCTGTGGAGACATGGCGGCACTACAACACGAGGAGAAGCTCCTCGTCCAGCTATTCCAGAAATCTCTTTAACGACCAGCACTTTCCTGGTACATGTCCTTAGACCTAACGAAGATCTACACCTGGGAACAGCTGGCGTACATGTTCCAGGAACAGTACGCGTATAACTTGGACCTGGCACCAAAGTTGGAAGATCTCCATTGCCTTCGCCAACGTGAGAATGAGCCATTCAGCGGCTATGTCGGCAGGTGGCAGGCCTTGGCATCCCAAATCTGGGAGAAACCTGTGGAAGAAGACTCTCTAGACATAATTGTGCAAGGTGCTCAACCATCACTGGCGGCCCTTTTATGCATTCAGTCGTACTCAACCTTCTCCCAATTAATCAAAGCTGGTAGCCGCCTGGAAGGATTCTTGAAGTCAGGGAGGTTTTCGGC
>JAMKPZ010015802.1:0-31687 GCA_024699675.1 Amphibolis antarctica | reverse complement strand
CCTCCCTTCTTCCACTCCGTCCCGAAGAGTAAATAAGACCAATTCAGTCACGTTTTCATGTTCCAATTCCATCATTCCTTAAGTTCCATAGGTTTAATCCTGTAGAATCTGACCCATTTTCTCTGAGGGCACGAAAGAAATCTTATTTTTTTTGCGATCAAAAGTAATATGCGAAATCTTCGGTTTTTTCTTCTTCCTCTATCCCTATCTCATAGGTATAGCGTTTGAATCAATAGATAACCTTTTCTTCTGTATGAATTGATATTATTACATTCCAATTCCTTCCCGATACCTCCCAAGGAAAATCCCGAATTGGATCCAAAATTAACGGGTTGGTGTGAGCTTTAACTCTTCTAATCTCAATTCTTAAATTTTAATTTTAACTCAAATTTCTTCTTCTCAAATTTTTAATCTTAATCTCATTTTCAATTTTTTTCACTCACAAATCACAAATCATAATGGTACATTAACATGGTCAAAGTTTTGAGGGTTATGAATATTTTTATTAAGACTTTTTTGAAGTGATGTCGTCAATGAAGATAAGTGGAGTTTCAACTTTAATTGTATTGTTGAGGAAGTCTCAGAAGAGAATTTTCATCTGGGTGAAGTATATAATCATAATGAAAATCATGATGAATGGTACTTTGGAGGAACGAGTTTTTTGCAACATCCGTAATGTCAACTTTTCTTACAAAATGTTTAGCGATACAAGTCATTTAATTAGGTATATTAATACATGTGAAAATAAAAATAAAGATAAAACTATTCAAACTCAACTTTCTTTTACTCGAGGGTAGTGTTATCTCGTGAACTTATGATTCTCAAAAGACTAGGAATTTACATATTAAATTTATTTGTCGAGAAGATTTACCAATAAGTTTTAAAGGTAATAAACATTTTGATGAATATATTAGTCAAGCATATTATCTACAATTTAAATATGTATCTAGAAATATTATTAGGTTAGATATCATGAATTCATTTAATATGCTTAGATTAGAATTTATTAATGTTATGAGTACAATAATAACATATATAACATGTACTTCAAATATTTGGTTATGTAGAACTAATGATGAGTACATAACTGCAACTACATATTATATTGATCAAAATTAGATTTTACAAAAAAAAAGTATCTAGAAAAATTCAACGTCCATTTAGTGTTGAAACCATTTTTGCAAATATTATGAAATTTTTTGATTTATATGGAATTATACTATCTATTTTATTTATAATTCTAAATAAATAAAATGATACAACACATAAAACCCATTCTATATTTGTCTATGTGTTATATCATTTATATGATATTTCATGTGTTTTTAATAAATATGAGGAATATTTATTTTTCCAACTAATAGTAAATAGGATGAAACAAATTTTTTTAAAATATTGGAATAAAATCTTACAATTATATATTTCAAGTGCATGCTTGGATTTTAGGTGTAAAATAGGATATGCTAGTAAATTAATTAAAGGAATACAAATGTGTTTAGGTGTAGATTTATAATTAAATATTAATACAATAGAAGAACAATTAAATAAAATATTTGATTTATATGTATAAAGATATAGATTAACAATAGAACCTTCTCTTCCACCAATGACAATAATACTAGAATCAAATGTTGGACCATCTTTAAATTCTTAGGCATTTTTATAAGATCTAAGATTTGATGAAGATATTCTAATATCATCATCATCGTAAAATTATAGTTATAATCCTATAGTATTTAGACAAGAATTAATTACTTTTAATTCAACAAATCACCAATTATTATTATTTATCCAACATTCTTATTTAAATACATTTGATGTTTTAGATCGGTGGAGGCAACAATATATGATTTTTCCAATTTTATTAATAATAACAAATGATTTATTAACAATTCTAATGTCTTTAGTAACTTGTGAACAAATTTTTAGTATGAGTGGCAACGTGCTTGATAATTTAAGACGTAAGTTTAAAGAAGATATAATAGAAACTTTAATGTGTGTAAAAGATTGTGAGTTTACTCAACTTCATAAATAAAATCAAGTTGAAGAACACACAGTGTTGGGAAACAATTGACTACCTTCAAGACCACGTCATAGTCACTCGACGCTTCTTAACCCGTATATGTCCCAACAATGCGCGTCTCCTCAGATTGCTCACCAGGGAAGACACTCAAGTTCTCTCTCATAGTATCGTCATAGGTGGAAGAGGAGAAGGAAGAAGAAAGTGGATGCAAGGATTTACATGGTTCGACAAACAGCCTACTCCACAAGGTACTAGTGCTATCTCGATCTTCGTACCACCAACAGGTAAAACACACGAACTGATCACTCTACAACCTCTCTCACTTGCGTTGTCACACACTTCTCTCTTACAACAGCATGTCTCTATAGGACACATACACCCTTTATATAGGGATACACAAGGGAACCCTAAAAGATAAATACGAGAGGACCCTCCATCTTAACGTCAGCCTTGAGCTTAATGCCACCCGATAGTCGCATGGAAACACTTGGCAGCTGGATCTATAGTTGCCTGTGGCTTGTCTCTGGCTACATCGGTCCTTCAATCGGTTGCCACTGGACTGACCCGACTGTTGGTGCTCTTGGGCTGGCTGCCACCTGACTAGCTAGGTTAAGCTATTGCTTCGCTAGTCTTCGGCTCCCGCCCTCTTGTAGCTCTACATTAGTTCGTAGACTTATTTTTGTATACTTAGAGTCGTAAATTTAAGTTGTAAACTTAATGTCATAAGGTTAAGGTCCTGCGCTCTCGCTCCTGGCTCTCTGCATAACTTGGATGTCTAGTACCTGGTTGTTGCCGTGTGATCCTAGCATTTACCTATTCTCCACTCATACAGCCTGAACACTTTGGCACTTGGTTGTTGTCGCCTCAAGAACTCTCAAACTTAAACATTTCATAATAAAAACATTGTAAATTTGTAATTTTTTTCAAAAATGTAATTTAATTTTTTTTGTAAAAAATTTATAAATGTAATTGTAAATTTGTAATAATGTAATTCATTAATAAACAAAAAAATTAATTTAATTATATGCATTGTTGTGAATGTTGTCTTATTTATTGAGTTATTGAATGTTGATTGTTGAATTAAATACAAAATATCGATGGTTGAATGTTGTTAATCAAATAAATATTTTTTTAAAATTTAATTATTTAAATATTTAAGTAAATTAATTAAAGAATCATGCTGTTAACCAACACGAAAAACATTATTTGTGCCAATGAACCGTGTCTAGGTCGTTCCATTAATTTTGTGAACCATATCGACACAAAATTCCGACACAGATTGACAACTTTAGTTACGCTGAATGCTTTTTTAGTGCGTCTCCTTTCAAATCTAGTATTTTTTTATCTTGATGAAATGTTTCATCTGTACAATTTTATTTGTCACAATTCAGCAATGTTGATTCTGACTATTTTGGTCGTTTGTCTTGTGTTATTTCGTGTTAGGTCTATTGTTTGAAATTAAAATGGGTTTGTATTTTTAGAAAGGAGAAGAAATGATAATAAATTTGATTTAATATTTTTTATTATTTTTTATCATTTTACGTACTTTTTAAAGATATAATAAACTCTTAAGGTATTTGTGACCTTTGACAGAAATTTTTCAGGTACATGTTTATGTCAAAGACAATCACAAAAATTTGAAATTTTCAGTTACATGTGGTCTCCAGAAAATAAGTGATTCGAATATCTGTATTTAACAATCAATTCATTCAGTTCCCTATCTTGCCTTTGGTCAAGAGTAGTAGTCAAAAGTGTTATTAATAGAATGATGTCGGTGGCATTAAAGATGCATGTTAAGGTTTGTGTTTCTGTAAAATGATAAAATTTTTAATATATTATTTTATTTTGTGTTCAAAATTTTAACAAAATTTTAAGGTTTGTTATTAAGATTTGTGTTTAATGTCTTGTTCATTCAAAGATCATCTCAGGATACTGAATGAAGTGGTCTCTGCACCTTTGGTTACAAATACTCATTGTTAATAATAATATTTCATCTCTTTTAGGGTATAACTGAAAAAACTACGTCTCGTTTGGTATTAATTTTCATTTAAATAAAAAATCATTTTTAATGTAATGATAATTTAAGAAATTTTAAAGGTAGTTTTTTCAAAAAGAGCTTAAACAGATGTTCAAAAGAACCACAATTTTTTTTTAAAAAAATTACATTAGGTAATTTTCTGAAGAGATTGTTTTTATTATCTACGATACTTACAATTAAATTAAACTAAAAAGTATAAAATTCCTGTAAGATTTAACACTTATGAGAGCTTGTATTGCGAGGAAAATCGGAAAATGAAAAAAAACTCAGAAGTAATTTCCTAGTTTTCCAACGGCTTGTACCATCAAGGAAATTTAAAAAAAAATTCAAAATTTGTTATGGATATAACTACAAAATGTTTCTTCGCTTTCTTTTTTAAAAAATATTTTTCTAAACGGCACAAACAAATCATTAATCATAAAAACATTTGCAATCTTCACTTTTCTTAATAATTTCCTTTTTTGGTATAATATGTAGAATTTTTTTTAACTTAAATTAAATTTATGCATTAATAACATAACTCAATAAAAATCTAACATTCTTCCTGACATTTTAACCGTTAATTTTTAAGTAGAAATACAATAACGAATACTACTCAAAAATTTAATATATAATTAGATTATTGATTAATTATGCTCTCCTTTTCTTCTTCTTCTTTTTCTTTACCTCCCATAAGTTAAATAAAACTGAAGTTAAAGTTTATTTCGTAAACGAAGTTGAAATTATATAATAATTTAGATGATAAAAATTTATACATTAAAATCTATATAATAATAATGAATGTTAGAAGTAATTTTGATAGTTAGAAGAAACTAAAGGTAAGTTGAGTCTTACCATTTTCGAAAAATATACGATTTACAATAAAAATGTAATGATATTAGTTTGATTTATAAATAATAAAAAATATAAAAGTTATTTAGTAAATGATATTGTAGAATACTATGATATATAGTAAAAAATGTGATTACGTAGTAATAAATGTTCAGACAAATGATACATTCGTTAACACTTAGTTGTGTATCTTCTGATGATCGAAGTCCTTTTAACTTCGTGCTCTTGGACTGATATCAGTGATGCAAGCAACCCTTGAGCTAGACCTTGTTTTCTAGCTTTTGCTATTATTTGCTGTCTTTTTAACCATTGATTCGTCACTTGTTTTCTAACTTTTACTTCCCAGCTGTGACTTCTTTTTGTTTTTTTTAAAATTTATCTCTCAGGTTGTGTTTGTTACTGAGGTAAAATAAGGTAAAGTGATGTGTTATTTTTTTTGATTATGATGTAATTCTTGATTTAGCATAATTACTATTCTTTTTTTTTCATTTATCTTATTTTACTATAATTACTATAGATAAACAATAACTATGGTAAAAACTTTACATCACTTCGTTAATAAACACAGTATTGAACTTTATCTTCTTTTAGAGGGGTTTATATATCCTCGAAAAATGCAAAAAATCAAACTTGGGAAAATTTTCTAGATTCGAAGGTATTTATAGTTTGAGAAAAAGTTTCAAAATTTCTGATGGTATAAATAGTTGATTTTTTCAAATTTACTCCTTTCCCTCGTATAAAATTTTGTGCAACTCGTTGGAAAAAAATCAAGTCTTACCTTAACATCTGTATCACTAGAATTGTGTGAAATTAAATTAGAAGAAATTTAATTCTACTCAATTCAAGTGTTTATGTCAATTAAAGAGAGAAATTAAGAATTTAATTCTCAACTCTCATGAATATAAAAGAATGGTTGAGAATTGAATTCTCAACTTCTCTCGTGAATTGAAAGGAAATCAATGACATTTGTTATTCTACACAATCATGTATTGTCATTTCTGTTTGGTAGATTTTTTGTGATCATATATCGTCATATCTCGGTAGATCATATTTTTAATTTTATTTAATTTTAATAAGTGCACAAATACCTTTACATTGAATTTATTTCCTATTAAGAAATAAATTTTTGTTAATTTATTTCTATTTAATTTTACGTATACAAACACTTCCATATGTCTTTGTCGCTCTTACTGAATCTTATCTATTCTTTCATTCAAGTGGCTTCCATGTTTCTATCACTGTCAATATAAATATCGATTCACTTTCAACCACTCTTACTATCATCATCGTAGTCGAATTCGTCATCATTACTTACAATTTGAATATAAGTGTTCTCTTTTCTTCATCGTCACCTGTGAGATGATTTTTTCATCATTTTTTTTTTTGACGTTGAAATTAATTTTAATTAATTTATTTTTTTAATATATATAAATAAATTTTCTATAATTTTTCAAGACAAACACAAATACTCCTTTAAAATTTTTCTTTTCCTAAATTTTAATTTCCTTTACCATTAATCTAATAACCAAAAAATGTGACGTCGAATTTTCTGAGCATCATCAGATACATCACCTGTGGAAACGCAAGTCCTCCGGCGATCCCAAATCCCTCGGCCCGGCGCCGATGGTAGAAGAACGCCGCCGAGAGGGGCCGTCGGAACCCGAGTGGCGGCTGTGGCGCCGCTCGATCCACGCCCTCACCCACATCCTCATCCACCCCACCACCACCCCATCCCTCTACTCCCAGCTCTTCGTCTCCACCCACCTCCCCCATCGAAGCTCCGACTACCCACCGCTCGCCCCTTCCATCCGCTGGTCCCTCTCCCTCTTCCTCCGCCGCTGCGTCCCCCGCACGTCATGGCGGAGCAAGTGCCCCTTCCAGCTTCCGCCTCCGTTGGTCCTGTCGTCCGCGGTGGAGCCGGCGCCGGAGAGCTGGGGTGCGGGGGAGAGGAGGGTGCGTTTCGGGAGGCGGCTCCGGAGGAGGCGGCTTGGGATCGTGGTGGCGCCCGTCGTTGGGTTGATGGTTCCCAACCTGGTTCTTTTCAGTCTGCTGCTGTGGGATCCGCTCTCTCTCCGGCGGCAGCAATAGCAACCAACGGCCGCGCCGGTTTTCCACCAAATTGTGTGTTCCAGCCTTCTTTAACTTCAGCATTTTTATTTAAATCGAATCAATTCCTTAGTTGAATGAATTCATAGCTTATTTATTCATACAATAATTTCAAAAAGGAAAAATACTCTCTAGTGGTATTATTAAAGTTATTTTTCAAGTGGTACCTTGTTTCAATGGTCTAGATTAAATTTGGATCATCTAAATTTTTCAATAACTCATTTAATCAATACGACTTTGGTCTTCTTTCTTATGTATACTATAACATCTACTGTCTAATTGATGTTCCTGAGTTCGCACTTATAGAGTACTTATTCAATGATCCTAATGATAACTTCTTCTCCTCTACCTCCATTGGTCAGGAAGTCGTAGGTATTCTTGTTAGGATCTTGCAATACACCATCGCCTCCTTAATCCCTCTTCAGTCTTTCTCTGTCATATATACATATATGGAAAAATGACTTAAAGTTGAGTACCACTAGAAAAACAACTTTAGTGGTGTCACTAAAGAATTGGCTCCCTTTCAAAAATGACCTGCTTCATGCTTGGTTTATGTTCAAAACTATTTTTCAATCAAGCTTACTTTATAAACCATTTTTTGGAAAATGACCTTCAAATTTGTTGAATGTTCAATCAAGTTTACGTTGTTAATAGGTTTGTTTCCCAGGAAATTTCTTGTTTGCCTTTTTTGGCAAATACCATCCAATTTAGAAAGATAGCAAGTTTACCACCTTTATGAGGATTAATGACAAGGGGGTTAAGCACTTGGGTTAATCTTAATGTTAGTTTTGAATGTGAAATGATGAAATAACCTTGAATGTTTAGTCCCAATGGTCCTCTTTTCTTTTCCTACACTTAAAAGAGACTTAAGTTGTCGTGAGCATTTACAACAACTTTTGCTATCGTAATGCATGGGAATGGAGAGTGGGTGTAGATTGATGAGATGCAACGTTGTCGATGGTTCTGGTGTTAGCGTTGTCCTCATCCTCACCCTTTGCATGAAATCTTATAACTTTAACTTCTTAAGGGGTCATTTGGTAATGATCTTTCAACTCTAACTTTAATTTTATACAAACTTTTATGTATCATTATCATCGCACAAATTTTCATACATTAAGTCTTTATCTCATAATTTATTGTAGAGTTCAACTCTATTTAGTAATAAGATTCAATTCCAAACTCCTCGCAATGTTTGAAACTAAAACACATCGTTATCAAATCACCCCTTAGTACATAGGTCATTACTACTATCTTAAAATCCCTTGCATCACTACCTCTTTTGTTGTGTGCTCCTATGTCATACATGGTCTTTCCAAATTTAATCATAACCGTCCATCGTTGACACCTACAACAAAAAAATATTGTGATTTCCTATGGTAGCATTTTTCTCTTACCCTCTAGATGAAACCTTCTAATGGTCCTCTTGTCCTATTATTATTGTTCCATTCTCTTCTCCACCTCATCCAACTCATTCACCCTCATTTGTAAAACTCCTTTCTCCTACATGTACCTAGAAAACCCTAATGTTTGAAGGTTCATCTTTAGGTGCATCATCTTGTTGATCATAATGCCCATTCAGACTTCAAGGGAAGATTTTTATTTCAAAGCAACCTCTGCTTCATTTGGGCTGAGATTTTTCTGATGTCAATGGCAGGCAAGTAGTAGTGCCCAAAAATTGTCCTTAGTTTTTTTTTTTTTTTTTTCCGATAAGCTATTTATTGGAGCTGTCTTGGTGTATTACCAGCAAAGGGATTGCTGTGGATTATTTCAGTGGGTTGAGGATGAGGTGGGTGAAGGACTGGAAATCACACCATCAACGATTGATCACTTAGGTAGTGTTTATTTAAGAGGTAAACTTAGGTAAAGATGTAAAGTGAAGGTTCATGTTTTTCAAGAAATTACAAGATTTACAATATAAACTTTTGATATGATTTTTAGGTGTAAAATGTTAAAGATATTTGATAAATTTTACTATAAACATGTATGGTAAAACGTAAATGTACATAGTAAATAAATTTTAAACAAATTGAGCCTTAAACAAACTGAAAGAGCTCCTGAATCAAAGATTAGCCATTCAACTGAAGTGTGTGGAGAAGATGGACAATGATATTAAAAGAAGCCCACCAAATGATCAGATTTATTTTTTCTTTCTTTGCATTGCTGGTAATCCAAATTTAGGTTTTCTATATGTAAGTCCCCCACCTTTCAGATCAAAAACACTCGGACTTAAATACATATCATATTCATTTGGACAAGATAATTTAATAAGCCATGATGAATATGGAAATGCCCACTAATACATCAATGGGCTTGAGTCAGTTTTTTTGGTTATGGGAAGGGTAATAATTCATGAATAATCATAGTTGGGCTGTGGCTTAAACGATCAGATCATGCGGTCATGAAGAATCTAGTGAAATTTTGATGTCATTCCACATGCATGCTTCGTGCAAGTATGGAAATAGGCACTTCACATTATGATTTATGAAAAATTAGGGGAAAAATACACCACCTCATTGTATCCCCATGTATCTTCAAAATCCCATGCTACAGAAATATTGGGTGTTGCTTTACAGTGGAATACAAATTATTGCGCCAAATTCCTACCGCATCGTAACCAACCTAAAATATTACAAAAGATAACAAAAGTCTGAAACAGTTGATGACCAGCCACCTGTTGCACAAAGTAGCTAACAGCACCAGTCATTTCCTGACATTCGATTTGAGTGCCTGAAAATGAGCCAGCAGTTTGTCACTGTCTGGGAGTTTTGGATGAATGTGCTTTGCCCTCTCTTTGTTTTCTATAGACAAGTTCCTCTCTAATTCACCCCGTGATGTTGAAGTTGTAGATTTTGGGGCCTCCTTTTCTAAATTTGATGTTTTTGGAGAATCACTGGGTGAGGATGTTGGAGGGGCAGCTTTTCTTGAGTACCGACTTGATGATGAAACAGTAGGTGAATTGATCCTCTGTGTTCTTCTTGGATATGAGGTTTGTGCCAGGTTCACCTGAAAGGGCTTCGAATCTTCGTCAGCCTCCTGTGATGATGATTCAGAATCATCATCATCTGACATGTTTTTCTCCCATGAAGTGGGTGGCTGAAATATTGAAACCCGATTTGTTCCAGGTTTTTCAAGTTGTTTTGTGCGAAATGGCAAGACGCCTTCACTAGTATCTGAAGTGATTCCCCCTTGTGGTTTGCGAGGCGCAAACTTTGAATTCCCTGACATATCCAAGACATCTGCCTGTGATTTCCTTTGGATAGCTGGAAGCTCTGCCCTTTCAGGAGATTTTGAAAGAATGTTAATGTTGGCACTCTTGGTTGGACCTCTAGTGCGACGAGATTTCTTGATAATAGTTTTGGTGCCACTCATTGCATAAGATTGATATGATTGTGAATCGTCACCATCACCATTACTTGGACCAGAATAATGTATGGACTGTCTTGAATCTGATTCTCTCACCTGTGATTCCTCGTCAAGTACGTCCCACTTGGTGGAAGATTCAGAGTTTGGTGGCATTTCGTGCCTCGCAGCTGCCTCGGTGGCTGGAGAAGTACCACCTAGAGTTTTATGAAGCAAAAATGATGGATTGACCTTTCCAGCTCTTGTTTTAGGGCCAGAATTCAAAACAGTAGCTCTGAGGGGTTCTTCAGTGGTTCGTTTCTGTGCTCTCTGATAAAGTGACTCCTGACTGGTCTTCGGTGTCCCAGGATCAAATTTTTGCTTCTCTGAGATTATTGGACTATCATAAGGCTGCAAGTTTTCTACTTCTGAACTGTCTGAGTCAGAGGAAGATGCCAGACTTGTTTTTTGAAAGACATTTTTCCTGTTTAGTGCCTGATCATAAGGCTTTCCCCCAGTTTCAAAATATGAGATGCTATGATCTGTTTTCTTTATTCTGGAAGACGCCATGGGTGAAGTTTCTTTTGATGCTAAAGTTTTCTCTGAACTTACAGTGTAAGGTGGGCGACGTAAACGTCCTTTGAGACCACCAGTTAAGTTTTCTATCTTTAAAACCTGCTCACTTTCATAATTTGAGTAGTCTAGATTTTCAGAATGTACAGAATCATTTTCAGTTTGATGTGATAGCAAATCTATGCAATCCACCTCCTTCCTCTCCTCAGGATCTGAGTCGTAAGATGGTGATGGAAGGGAATCTTTTCTGTTATCATCTGTAATTTCATCAATATAACTTTTCTTCAATGAATGGGCCTGCAAACTAGAATTGTCATTTGATATTGAGTCACTTTTTTGTTGTAGTGGACAAGGTTTGACAAATGAGGAAAAATCTGATGACCTGCATCCTTGATTTCGGAAAGATGGACTTTCTTCATTGTTCCCAAGGTTATCAAAATCTACATAATCACCATTATATAAGCTGTCCTCATCAAATGTTGGACCAGAGTCACCATGAAAGCTACTTTGTCTACTCTCACTTCCTAACATGTCTTCATGCCCATGTGCTTTCTCAGTTCCTTCTTCAGATCTCTTGCCGTCATATGAATGGAAGGCATATCTTACTTCTGTCTCACTTTCTTCATGAACGTCAACACCCATTCTGATATCTTCTTTATCCTGATTATTTTTTGCAGTTTCATGTTGAATGCCGAATCTCATAGAAGATGAATTAATCCTTCTGGGAATATTCTGCTCAGTTCCCTCACTGCAGTATGCTACTCCAGATCTATCATTCATGGCTCCTTTACACTCATCATCACTGCCTAAATTCGTTCTATGCATTTCTTCTGTTTCATAAGAAGGCATTTGTATTTGTTCCTGGGAAGATGGTTTGGTTTTGAACTTCAATGATTCAGGTGCTTCAGGTTTCCTTTCATCATAAGTGTAATGCCGCATTGGATCATTTGCATCACCTGCAAGCTGAGCAGCAGCTCTTGCAGCCATACTAGCCCGTTCTGCTGATTCAGCAGCTGCCTCTGCAGCTGAAGCTGCATCTTTGAAGCCCATGCCCCACTTTTCTCGACGAGCAACCGTGACTTCTTCCTTAGAATAAGTATCAATCCCTTGCTCCTCATGACCTTTTCCTGTTCAGACAAATAATAGTAAGTTTTTTTTGATGAAGTCATCTATAGATATGTAATATAAAAAATGAATGCATAAGAAACCAATCGACATAGGTGATGACTGGGGTGGCCTCTCCAGGGAATCTCTAAGCTTTGGTATCATGTGAAAACAAAAAATGGTAGAAGTGCAATGATTTCGTTAATAAACATAAGATCTTTATATATGAAGGCTACATGAAGAAGACAAGTATAATTTAAGTCATGTAAGATTAAACCCACATACAACACACATGATATCCTAATACTCTAACAAATTCTATTTCTACGTTTTGAAGTTGTAATCTTCTGGTCACAATGAAGCAGCCTTTCTATTACACCAGGGTTCATAATTTAAAGACTCAATCCGTGTAAATAAAGTGGGAAGAATCACATTTTTCGTTATAAATGCGCAATGACAAACACCATTGATAAATAATAAGGATAGCATCCTACCTGACATTATTGATGCTGTCCTTTTAGGCTTATCTTGCACAACTTTGGCATTGGTACTTCCAGCAGAAGTTGACTCTGAGCTCTTAACAAAATTTCCTGCATCATTAACGACGGGGGCCTTTTCCACTCCATGCATTTGGCTAGGTGGAGAGATAGCGTCTGGCTTAGTAGATTCCCTAGCGAATTCACTTGCACTTTCAAACGAAGTGGGTCCTTGCAGCTTAGTTCCGAAAGATATTGAAGCTGAAGAAGTCATCATTTTATTTGCAGTTGTGGCTTTTACAACAGATTCATGACTTCGGCTAATTTGAGAAACAACCTCTGTTTTACCAGTGTCCACGGTGAAATTACTTGATCTTTCAAAAGAATTCTGCTCAGTAAAAAATTTGCACGGAGATTATAACCATGTGAAGTAGTAATAAATGTATGATATCCTTTGTAAAGTATACTATAAACACTCACCCCAAATCCTCCATTAGGCCTTGGAAGTGATTCTTCAAATGATTTCGGTTCCCACTTGATACCATTTTCCGAAGCAATTGAAGTCAAGACCTTGACTTTTGTCTCAATATCAGGTGTCTTAGTCGATAACTTGTCTACAAGCTAAAATGTAACAATGGAAAAAAAAAAAAATGAAAACGAAGAAAGAGATAAAAACCATTAGAAGGACACAGAGAGCTTGTTAAGGAATTTATATTACAAAAAAGCAAAATAATATAACTTACCAATGGACTAACTCCACAATCAGGTCTAAGTTCAAGAGCTGAATTAACAAAATCTTTTCCATATTTTGCTGAAAATTGTTTAAAAATCTTCCCAAGTTCTGGTATATCAGCACACCTTGGAGATGCAAATATAAGACTGGATACTGCTTCCTTAAGGTCAATGGGGCAAATCCTGGAGAAACCATTCAGTGCTCAAGTTTTGTATTGTTCTACTATATAAATATATATATAAGTAATTTAGGTAATAATTGGAAGCACAGAAAGCTTTTAGGCAGTGGTTGTGAATAGATATTCATATGCTTTCACCATTGGAAAGATATACTTGAGTGCTTCTTAAACTAAAATGTTGGGATAATGAATAAAAGGATATTGTAAAGGGTTGATGGTAAGAGGACACATGATATTTGGCAATCAGCACTTCGAATTCCAAACAATCTCTTATTATGCAGTATGAATGAATTACACATACTCAAATCAATCCATACATCAAAATTTAAAAATAAAAAATTGAAACGCAATTTTCCATCTAGTACCATAGCAATCATATTATTTAACAATTTCAAAACAACTGCACTATTTCCTCCAAAACAAGTGTTTATGGGGATTTGGTATCATAAGAAAAAACCATAGAAGTGGTAATGAGTAACCGTACTTTTGAGTTTCAACCATTTGTAAACGAGTCATAACGAGTTCACAGTATATATCAAGAAGATCGTACGCAGCCATCATCTTCTCTTCCCTGATTACATGTTCAATCTGGAAAAGAGAAAGGAGAATTATCATTCATCAGAGACAGATCTAGGATATGTTCCTTATTGCATGATGTAATCTGACGAAAAAATCCATACGCATCAAACAAAAAAAAAATTGTGGGGAAGGGTCGGGGGGGGGAGGGTTTGTGTATTGACTGACCCGTATCCGGGCGTGTTGATCCTGACCGGACTCGAGGAGCTGCGCGACTTCCCTCTTCATCTGATTCACCACGCTCACCTTCTTGTTCCTCAGCACCTTCATCCGAGACATCGCCAGCCCCAGCTGCGTCTTGCTGAAGACCAACGACGATGCACGCACCCATGCCACCCGGGTTAGAATTCGAAAACACCAAGAAAAGATGCAAACTTTCGACGGAAAATCGATGGAAGGCCGAGCGATAGGGCCGCAAATCAGAACAAGGGAACAGGGAAGGAAACGAGAAAGGGGGAGAGGGGCGATCACCAATTCTGGGGCTTGAAGCTCCTGTGGAGATGCATCGCGGCCTTGGATGCTGCTGGAATCGCAAGCAGGGGGATGAGGAGATCAGGGAGACGAGAAGCGAAGCCGCTGGGAAAATCGTCCGCCTCTTGCGGAAGAGGAAGGGGGCGTGGAAGGACCGGTTGGTTTCGTATGCGGTCCATGTTTTAATGTTCATATCATTTATTTATTTTAAAATTTTTTTAATTTTTTTTCAAATTCTATTTATACATACAGAAATTAAAAATATATATTTTAAGAAAAAAAATAAAAATTTCAAATTGTATTTGTTATCTAGGTAGTATTGGTGTTATTTTACACTATTCTTAAAATAGCGTAATTATTACCTTTTTTTTCTTTTCGTTTATCTGTTTTACTATAATTATCATACGTAACTAACAACACATAGTAAAAATTTCATCTCACCTCGTTAACAAGTAACCTTAAAATAGTACCGTGATAGTAGTTTTCGTAGAGAAGAGTTAAGTGAAGATTATTTGTTGGAGTAGTATTATCTATCAATTTCAAATTTACCATTTTAATATTTTTTATGTGATGTAATTAATATTTAATTAGTTGTTTACCGGTTATACTGATATTTTAATATCAATTTTACATATTACAGTGATTATTTTAAAGACAAAATTTTAAATAAATATTTATAAAATATTTTAAAGACAAACTTTTAACTATTGATTGGTAGTAAATGAAAAAAAACCGTGTAGATTATTAATTACTTGTACGCATACAAAATATAAAAGAAAGTTATAAACGAAGGGGCGTATAAAATAAACTTTTAACTATTAATCGGTAATTATTGTTTTTTTTCCTCGTAATTTTTTAATTAAGAGATAGAATAAAATATTTTAAAATAGAGAAAATATCATACGTTAGATATTCCTGACAATATTCTCGTAGGTGTCTCTAATACATGATATTTTTATTTTTTTTAATAAATAGGTGAATATTTACATATATATATAAATATATATATATATAATGTAGGTGAATATTTTTTGTATAATAATATTTTTCTTGAAATTAAGATTGATTACATTAATTAAAGATTTAATTCAATTTTTACAATTTCAATTTCTGTGAATTTTGAAACTTTGCACAAACATCAAAATTTTTAATTCTATCTTGATTTCATTACATTACATGTACAAATATTAAATTATGCAATAAAAATATCAAATCTTTTTATTTGCTTTTCTATATTAAATTGAAAAAAAATTAATATATTACTAAAGTAATAGTTTGGTAATTATAAAAATTTCTTTAAATTTTAAAGTTCGTTTGAATATTCATTCAAATATATTTTTGCGTAGATCCGTAAAAGTATCTTTCAACATTAAAAAATGATTTTATATATTATTTTTAATTCGACACGCGACAACGACAGCCTTTAGAGCAAATTTTTTTATGATTGATACGTCACGGCAAATCATTTTTTTCTTTTTTTCTTTTTTCTGCTAACGTAAGGAGGTTTTTTTTAAAAAAAATCAAATTTTAAGGAGGGTTTGTTTCTTTAAAAAACTCGGAAAAAACCTTAAAAAAATTTTAAAATTTTCATGTATGTGTACATTTCAAAAATAAAATAAAAAAAATAATTTTTTTTTGTCATTATAGGTATAGATTTCTTCCATCATTTCCCACCACTTAGGTTGGGAAAATCAAGAAAATTTATTACGACATGTTCTTTATAACTTTATGCGTCTTGTTCAACTTTCGTTTAACTCACAACTGTACGAAAGATTTAGATGCTCCTCGACTTTCTCCACTTATGTTTGACTACTCTCAACCTTTCTTGACATTTTTCTGTTGACGGTTATGTAGAAAATCATGCAACATTGTTGCAACCATTGACCTTTAATAAAAGTTTAATTTGACTACTCCTGACTTTCGTCAAATACATTTATGTTGAAGTTCATTTCTAAACTCATCTTTAGAAAAAAAATCTCTAACCTTGCATATTTTCAACTTACCTTATTGCTCGACTCTTAATTTTGCGTTGACAATGTCTCTCTTTCTATGTCACAATCGAAAAGATAAAGGAGAGGTTGAAGAAATAATAAAAATAAAAAATCAAAATTGAAAAATTCATATAGGTATAAGTTTAAAAATATTAACTCATAATATATAAATATGGTTAATACATACAATTATAATGAATTTAAATTTTGTGAAATATTAACTTATCAATTTTAGGATATTAAATTGTGTAAAATAAAATTATAATAAATTTAATTTAATTTTCATTATTAATGTATTATTATTAAAGTTAAAATAGAATTATGTTTGAAATATTAAAATATAAAATATTTATAAATTTTGTTTAAATTGATTTTCAAAATTTTTGCAACATACAAACAACCTTAAAAAAATTTCTTTTCCTTTTTATTTTCTATTACCCAAATTTCTGTTTCTCATATTTTCAACGTACACAAATATGTCTTTAATTTCTCAAAGCTGTATATATAATATATTTGACATTTATCAACTTATATTGTTATTTTGGAATTTTACATGAATTTAGGAATATTGTAATTTATATATGATACATTAATTATGATACACTAATATCCCATTAAAATTTCTGTCATTACGTGAAATAACAGTAACAACTAACAACGATCTGAATTATTATAATTAATCTTATTACGTGAAAATTTGAAATTGGCCACATGATTTTTTTTTTTTCCCATGGGGTAGCTAAATCCACACATGACAAATAAGTAATAAGGTTTTTTTTTAAAATTAGCTATGGTGATTATATATTATTACACTCATCTGTTGATGCAAAAGAACGGTGGTCGCCGGAGAAGGATTCCGGCAAGTGTGTTAGGGCTCCGACAATAGCTACTTATGATAAGGATTTGTAGAAATTTTCTCTTCTTTTCTTGTACAAATTCTCTCACATATTTATAAACAAGTAATACTACCAACCACCCCTTCTGCCCCAAATCGCTCTCACTATATCCACTTCAATCACAAGCATCCTTCCCACACCCTCTCGATTTTCTCGAATGGACGTGTGGAAAGTGGTTTTCGTGACTACTTTCCTCTGCATCATCTAATGCAAATATACATATTAATTACTTCTCTCCATTCTTTCACTTGTAATGCGAATTGTTGACTTTCTTCTTGATAAATTAGAAAGTCCAAAGAAAAGTCATAGGTTTTGTTTGATAACATCAATCAATTAACTTCAACTTTAACTTTGTATAAATTCTTATAAATCATTATTACCACATAAACTCTTATATATAAGTTTTTATTTCACAATTCACTATGAAGTTCAACTCTATTTAGTAAAAAGACTTAACTTTCAACTCTTTATGGTATTCAAAGTTAGAATACTTTGTTATTAAATATATTCTTACTACTTGCTAGATATACTAGGTCTATTGATATATATATATATATAGAAAAAATACTCTCTAGTGACATCTATAAAGTTGAAGAATTAAAATTAAAGATAATTTCGTAAATGATGATAAAGTTACATAATAAATTGTAAGGTAAAAATTTATGTATAAAAGTTTGTACGATAATTATAACGTATAGAAATTTATACAGAGTTGAAGTTAAAATTAAAGTTAAGAAAATAAATGAGAGGAAGAGGACAAGTATACGTGTGTATGGTCCATGGGTGGTGTGGCTTTGGTGTTGGATGATCTCCACGCGTTTGCTTGCCTGCTGTGCCATTTCTTTTCTGAGAAAGAGACCCGAACCCAAAAGAAGGTTCTTTGTCGGTAATGGGAGCTAGCATGAGAAGATGGCGTCGAGACGAAGGTTGCTGTTGTCAGCCGTTGAAGTCAAATGGATCGATCGAGGGACCCAACCACAAGTGGCCAGAAATGGTGATTGGTGAAGTGGGGTGTCAATTTTGTTTGGTAAAGTCTGTGGCTTTGTTTGGAGTTTGGTTTTCAAAATTATTCTTAATTTTGTTTGAAGTTGATTTTATTTGTACAAATTTTAATATATAAATTTTATTATTTTAATTATTATATAATTTTAATTTTATTTACAAAATTAATTTCAATTTTAACTATATCCAACTCTTGAAATTGGCTAAAGATCTCTTCAAACGTACATTATATATCAGGTGAATCAGAAGTTCATGTTTTTTGAGATTGGCATGATTTTCGAGACTATAACTTTTTATACATTATTTGGTACCGAAACGTTTCTAACTTCAAAAATTATGAAAAATCAAAGTTAAAAGAAACGAAACAGACGAAGTTGAATTTCTCGATAAGTTATACGATGAAAGTTTGTATCAAAAATTTATACAACGATAAAGAAACACGAAAGTTTTAAAAAAATTGAGTCCACAGTAGTAAAAAATTCGCAAACGAGACCTACGTTTTCCAGATTTGAGAATGGTGCTCTCTCTTCAGTACAGTGGAACAAGCCCAAGGACATGTTGGTTGCTGTTCTCATACATTATAATTCAAAACTAATAAATGATTAAGAATTCAAACAGATCTGTACAACTCGATCTGTGCAAGAACAAAATGGCAACTCTTATATTTGTCAAAATCTCACACGAAGTCACACATATACATCTCAATCGTCAAAGTAGTTATATATTAGGATTCCACTTTTTGACACCATGCAAATGTTGGTCATACCATGAGGAGGATTTCAGCTTCAATCCACGCCATATCAAAATCTCAACAGGTTACAGAAAAATACATGTTAGCAGTGGTTGACCCAAAACATACTGCTGCACCGTTCAAACCCAAAACATTGACTGTGTAAAAGGATGGATGATTCTCAGAAGAAGCACCGCAAACACCATCCGAATGAAATCAAGGTTGACCGTGAAGCAAAATCCTTTGCAATAAAAGCACAGGTTAATATACATCGTTATGACGCAATGCATGACGAACAACGCCAGGCAAGGACACTGGATTTGCACAAACAGAACACGATAATAAAACATCCAAAACAAGAGTTGGAAGGTTTTCTCCAGGATCGGGATTTTATTCATGCATTGGCAAGGGAGCAAATAACCCATTTCCCTCGATTGAGGAAAGACGTTTGAAAATGTTGCTTTCACTTTGTCCACCACACCAGAATATCCTTCCTCCGATTAATCTTCTTCTGGAGCTGAAGAACCCCGTAAAGCAGAGCTTCAGCAGTAGGAGGGCATCCTGGAACATAGATATCCACAGGAACAATCCGGTCGCAGCCTCTCACCACGGAGTAAGAGTAGTGGTAGTATCCACCCCCATTTGCACAGCTGCCCATGGAGATGACCCAGCGAGGTTCCGGCATTTGGTCGTAAACCCTAAAAGGTAAACAACGGAATGCGAATTTGGATTCTTGGTCAGAAATTGTATGGCGTTTGATTGGGATTAATACAGTTTAACTTTCGGAAAAAGTAAAGTTTACGACTACATCAAGTAAAAGGCATGGTCGGTTCATGGTAATTTAGGAACAAGGGCAGACAAATCTAAACTAATTAACTCTTATTCCACTTAGGAAATGAATACTTCAGCTTGAATGAGAAGATTTCAAAAAATCTTGTATGGAGTAGAATGTCAAGTATCGAACACTTGACAACTGCCTTTTGCCAAGGTGTTCAGTTTGAATTTTGAGCTGAAATGGAAAGGTGAAAACTTCCAATCATTTTGGGGGAAACTATGTATGATCCATAACTGAATAAGAAGGCTTCAGTTTGTTGCACACTGCATGGTAAGATCTATCGCTGGTATGGGTCCAAGAATCCGGACATAAAAGATGATAAACTTTAAGCATGCGCTTTACCAGAGGTAAAGTGACTAATAACTCATCAACTTCATTGTCTTAACAAGCCGGGGTACATATCAGACACACGGTTCACCAATTAACCCATCACCTATGTGATAATTTTATAATTTCACAGATAAAAAGGTTAAAAAATCCCTAACTTCACAACAAAACCTTAACTTATAGGAGATATAGATATTATTTAATTTTTTTGATCATTTTTCTAAAAAATGGAAAAGAATTATAGGACTTCCATCCTAATCCATTTGATTTTTTCCAAAAACAGTAAAACAATATTTGGGAAAAACTGCTGTTTTTGGTTTAAGCGACTTTTTTTTCCATTTTTCTGATAAAATTGACCGTTTTCCTTTTCTTTCCCTTTTAAATGGATTTTTCTAATTTTTTCAGATTTCATCTTTTGAGTTATTTTCATTGATATAATTTCACAATTTTTATACTTATTTTGAAGTTTGTAACATTAATTGTACTTTTATATATTATATATATATTAAATTTAATTATTTACCTTTGAATGACAGTTGCACACAATAAAAATATGTTTCTCAAATTCACTTACATGCATTTGAATTATAAATTGTTTTATTCACTTAACTTAATGATCTATTTATCATGCAGTGTGATATCTCTATTGATAATAATATCACACTGCATGATATTATTATATTTTTTGTTGCATCATATAACTAGATTACTTCCAACATACAAGCAATATTTGACTTGTCCAAAGCATTTTTAATGTAGGCCAATATTTGCACAGCCCCTTCCCCTTGCCAGTGTACAATCTTTGAGTCATGTATAAACTATCTGAGTATGCTTACAATTTAAGCAATGTTTGAATGAATGATACTCAAATAAATCAACTTCTCAACTTGATGATAGTATCTACCAACATCATCTAGAAGTGGAGATTAATCATCCTAAAAATCAATACTCTGATCAATGGTAGACTCTAACTCATACCTTAGAAGACATCTTCACAAAGGATCTAGAGCACACTTACTTTGTAATAAAGTCATTCTATCTCCTACAAAAGGAAAACTCAATTTCCAAGAAGTACTTGGGGCAACCCATATCTTTGTGACAAAATGAGCTTATAAATAATTTTTAATCTTTTGAATCCCAGAAACATCATTAACAATCAATAAAATATCATCTCTACATATACCATAAGAATCACAGAACCTCTATGCATCCTACAAAAACTTGAGTGATCAACAACATAGTGATGAAAACCATTGGAGGTAACAATGCTATTAAGCTTTTATGGGCTTTGAGGTCATATATTGTTTTTTTGAGAAGGCACATGATCCTTCCATTGAGCAATATACCCAAAGAGTTATTCCATGAAGATCTATTCTACCAAATCCGTGCACAAGAAAGTATTCTTCAAACATAACTAACTCAACTCCTAAGAATGGTTGATGGCAATGATAACCCATATGGAATTCAAACGTAAAAATGGTGAGATCATCTCTAGATAGTCAATGTGAATCCCCATCATATCTGTATATCTTCAATAGATAAATCATTGTCATTGGTATCATAAAACTCAATAGGAGCTGGTCAAGTTTGTTTTGGGAGAGTATATTCATTAACATCAAAGAAATACTGAGACTTAAAGAAGGTGACATCAACAAATACAATGCACTTTCTAATAGTAGAAATGAAATATCTATACCTACACCATGTCTATGACTACCTAAAAAACAAACATTGTATGGATTGCGAAACCAATTTGTCAAGATTTAGACTTAGTCTTGAACAAAGATAACACAACTAAAAAGTACTCCACATTCAGAGAAAATCGTAATGAGTAGTGGCATTAGATCATGAATGGGTACATTAATTTCATGCATAATAGTTTGAAAGACATCTAAGATATGATAATGTTTATGTTTAACATCATTCTCTAGAGATGCAGACAAATGATTTGATGCAAAACACCTAAGGATTCACAATAATTTTGAAAATCATATTGAACAAATTCCAAAATAATATTAGTATGAAAACTTTTTTAAGAAAATATTGTTTTATTATTTTTGAAAAAAATTGACTACATTTAGAATACTAGCTTTGTTCTTTGACAAATACACCCAAGAGAAATCATCAATAAACAAAATATAGTATTTATAACAAAACATAGACAAAACTCTAACTAGACTCCACAATATCAATGGTACACATGGTGCTTGAGAATTGTTTGGCCATCCTAGAAGAGCAAAATCTTGTTGGGTTTTCACCATCAAATACAAAACTAATAGGTCAATTGACCAATACAACACTTGACTAATAGCTTAAGGGTTCACACAAATTTATGGCATTAATTATGCTGAAACATTCTCTCCTATTTCTTGTCTCAATTTCATTAGAGTTTTACTATCAATAGTGGCAATCAAGTCAATTGGATGTCAAAAAAGTATTCTCATATGGTAACTTAAAAGAGTGGGCATATATAAAGCAATCCCTTAGGTATGTCACTCAAGAAAAGAACAAAGTCTATAGACACAAGAAAGCCATAGCTAGCTTAAAGCAAAGCCCTCATGCTTGGTTTTAGGAATTAAGTGGAGTCATAATGAGTAGTGGATTTCATGGATGTACAATAGACCACTTAGTGTTCATTAAAAACAAGGCAGGTGGTCGTATTCTTTTGACAAGTTATGTTGATGACATATTATTAGCAAGTAGCGACAACAAAGGAATACTTGCAACATTTTGTGCAGGATTGTGTCATAAAAAACATGGGCAAGCCTGAATATTTCTAGGGGATAGAATTTGCTAATGCCAAGAACAAGTTAATACTCTCTTAGAGTAAGTGTGTTTGACATGTTCTTGGGAATAGATTACTTTGGTGCAAGCCTAAAAACACACTAGTGGATTAGAATCCTTCATTTTAGGATAAAAACTTTAAATTCTTTGATGATCCTAGCAAGTATAGAAGACTAATCAAGAAACTAATCTGTTTAGTTGTGATGCAACTAATATAATTTATACAATGGGATTACTAAATCAATTCATGCAATGTCTAGACTAACATATTAGCAAGAAGCTCTACATGTTCTAACATACTTAAAAGGAAATCCAAGTGGAGGCTTGATCTACAAGAAGCATGATCATCTGAGAATTGAAGTCTACCCAAATGCTAACTACGTTGACGCAAAATGATAGAAAATTTATGTCAAGATGTTACACTAACATAGGTGGAAATCTTGTCACATGAAGAAGTAAAAAGCAAAAATGTTGTTTCTAGATCAAGTGCATAAATTGAGTATAGATCTATGATACACAAAACTTGTGAGTTTAAGAATAACAATTATAATATTTCCAACATTAGTTAATTGATGCTGACTCGTCACTGGTTCACTATTTCGACCAAGCACCTCAATTAAATTTAGCTAACTTATCATTGGTTCGTTCACAATACCAATTAATTCATATAAGTTACATTGAAGGAATTCGTTTTCACTAATGATTGCGTCCAACATGAACTCCTAGTGATCATTATTATCAACCTCCAACCTAACCTAACTAGAGTTGAGCCTATCCTAGTGATCATTGCTGACAAACATGATGGGCCCATTCAGCCCTCTGTCAAGCTCAGATCTCTAGCTCAAAAATCCCATTGACAACCTTTCTCATTAACTAGAGAGCATTAACTAGAGAGTGACCTTGGCAGTGTGAATCCACCACAACCATGTCCACAATTTTGAAACCCACCACACACCACACATGCAACTTTAGCGAAACAAACATGGGCTTCCATCAAAGCAAGCCATACTTGTATATTAGACTTGCCCAACCTTCCACAAGCTTTTAGTAAGAGAAAACCATTTCCATGCAAGAATAAATGAGATGAAAGCAAGACAACAATAAAATATATTTCTGATTGTTACTCTATCATAAAAATTTACATAAATTAGATCTTCATTTATAAATTTATAAAAATTTACATGCAATGGATCTTCATTTATATTATACATAGCTGATTGTTACTCTATCATACAAGTCACATGATAAACATCATTTTTAGAAAGGATTGAGCTGAAAATCAACTACTCATTTCAACATTTGAACGTGGTATTTTGTTTTTACAAGTTTACAACAGTTTCATACCCATGTGTAAATAGAAAGGAGGACCAAACTTCTCTACCTAGGTTTAGGTTTGTGTCAAAAAAGCAGACAAACTATGTTCAAGATTTGAAACAAGACTCCCAAGCATTGATTAATGTTAAATTCTTTGCAATGCATTGCTTAGTGCATGTACATGTCCTCTTTTTAAAAAAGAAAAACTTGTGTCTATGACCTTTTTAAAATAAAAAAGCTTGTGCAGATGTAAAATATCTAAGAGAATGCAGAAAAAAGCCAAATACAAACTATATCCAAAAAACAAAAAACAAAATCCAAAAATAGAAAAGGTGAAAAAAAATCATAAACCAACACACCAATAGGAAACATGCCAAGCATCCAAGCAACATGAAAGCAATATCCAAATACTCTTGTGCAACTCAAACAAATCAAAACCATTTCAGAATTTCCTAAATGAGAATTTTCCAAGTTCGTCTCACTCAATCATTTGCCTCAAAAGAATGAAAGATCCAATTCTCAAGAGCAACAAGGCCTAGTAAATATACACCCATTTGAATATTGTTTTGTGTTTAACAAGAGATGGACATGCAATCCATTAAATGGTATTAGAATCAGTTTCCTCTTTACAACAGTGTAGTAAATAACATATAGTGAATGCCTAGTTGTTAATGTGATAATGAGGCTAATGGCAATAACTTGTAACTTGACCAATGGTAAGGTGGTTCTTGCCAATTTATATGGGAGTGAGATGCCAAATTCCCAGTGTTGCTCAATGTTCAAGCATGGAAAGCTAAAAGCATCAGGCCTACTCAATGCCATGTGTAAGGCCTTGTTCTACAAATGTAGCATCTCAGTCAACTTTGATGAAAGTAGTGATGGCTCCACACTAATATCAGCATGTCCACCAACATGATCTCTCTTCTTCAAAATAAATTTTTAAACCAAAATTTCAACACAGACGTGATTGTGCATAAGTAGTCTCCAAAAAAATAGGCCTTATTTTTTAGAAAATTTTTGATGAAGTATGGACGTCCAACTCCAAGTCAATTGAATATGGGTGTTGTTGCAAATAAATCAACACAACTATAGATTTCTCAGCCATGTATGGTTCACAGAGGGATAATGTTTGATTTAAAGTCCCATGGTAGGTAGTTTCCCTAGAATGGAGAAATTCGAGACATAGAATGCCAAATCCAAAAGTGCATACTACCACACACATCTGTTGGGAGGAGAAAAGAATGTGAATTCAATGATTATTCTAATTCTATAATGGTCATTCGTAATTGTGATTGACATCAGTCAATCATTCATTGCGACATTGCAGAGGCATGGCCATTAGGATCTCAAAAGGTAGAAAGACCTCTTTTGTAAGGAATAAATGAACAAGGATTGTAGAAGCATGAGTTGGAATGATGTCCTATAGGATGATCAGTGCTTGACCTTAACCATAGAAAATCTATACGTAAATGTGATTTTAGGGGGGGGAGGGTGGTTTGTGTAGATGGAATTTAGGAGAATTGAATTGAAGGGAATTCAATTCCGTCCAATTCGAGCGTTTGTACGAATCCTTTTCGACAAAATTCATTTAAAATGAAGGTTTAGAATTCAATTGCGACCTCCTCTATTGTGAATTAAGTAGAATCCTTTCACCGCCCCCTCCCTTGGGACATCTCATAGCCATCTCTTAAAAATTCTATTCTATGAATAGTTAAATTTTGAAATGCAAACTTTTTACTATTTTTAAATAAAAAATAAATTCAATTCTATCTAATTCCGTCGTATACACAAGTATTGAAATTTCGAATTCTGTTTAATTCAAACACCTCTACACTGAATTCAACTTCATCCAATTCAATTCTAATTAGGAAATGAATTCTTGATAATTTATTTTTATCTAATTCTACATACAGGCCCTTTTTGTTGGACCAGAATATCCTAATGACAAAAAATCCAATAAAAACATTGAGCATCGGATCTCAGACACCAACAGAGACAAGCTAGTTGAGTTATCATTTCAACCCGCATTGAATTGGTCGAAATAAAAAAGAACAAAGGAACGAACTTAAAACCAAACCTCCCTTCCTTACCTGCGAAGTGCGGGAGCCATCTTGTTGGTGAGAGTCCCAGCAACGATCATGCAATCGGACTGCCTGGGGCTGGGCCTGAAAATGACCCCGAACCGATCGAAATCGTACCTCGCCGCCCCGGTGTGCATCATCTCCACGGCGCAGCAGGCCAGTCCGAAGGTCATGGGCCAGATCGACCCCCTCCGTGCCCAGTTAAGCAGATCGTCGACCTTGGAGATCACGTACTCCACCGTCTTGGGAAGTCCGGCGGGGGACCCCGTCGCCGGGGGCGGGGCCCTGGCGTAGGGCGCCGGGGCGGGCGAGGAGTGCGGCGATGGGGGCGTGGTGTGGATCGTCGCCGCCGCCGCCGCCGCCGCCGACGCGCGCTGGCATGAGGCGGTGGAGGCCAGCGCAAGGCGGGCGGTGCGGGGGAGGAGGGCCATCTAGGGTTTGGCGGAGGAAGGGAAGGGCAGCGGTGCGGTGGGAATGAAACCTTGTCCGTGTGGTTGGGAGTCGACGTTCGTTAGAAGACCACAGGCCACAGCCATCGGAGGAATCTGGAGAACCGCCAGATTCCGCATCTCTCGTGTCGTTTTTCTCTTTTACTTTTTTTTTTTTTGAAATAAATCAATCTATTTATTTACTCACCTTCAATTTTAATTTTAATTTTAATAACAATAGAAAATTGAAAATAAGGTAACATTTATTTAACCGTAATTTTTACTTCTTTTACTGTACACAACTGAAATTGTAATTATTTCTAACAAACAACCAAACTCCATATAATAACAGTAGTTAAAGTTTAACTCTAATTACTGTAACTTTAACTTCACATCTTCTTATTTTTACTATATACAGTTGAAACTGAAATATTAATTTACTACATATCGTAACTTCATAGGTATTTATCTTTTCTCTCGTCTCTTGTTACTATTCATTTACAGTCATTTCAAAAAGTTAATTTTTATCAACTCTTTTCAACTATTTTCATTCCAACGATACTTTTAATAAAATCATTCTTCTTTAAACATCAAAAATAATAAAAATAAAAATAAAAACATCGGAAAAAAATCATGCAAAACCCTTCCGCACTTCGCCCTCCTGTCCACACTCAGGTTGTATTTGTTAACGGGGTGGAGTAAGGTATTTACTGTACGTAGTTAGTTGTACATAATAATAAAAGTGAAACAAAATAATATAGCAATTTCTTTTATTATAACAATTAAATATAAAATTTTGATAATACTCTTACTTTTTTTCTCGAAAAACGCATCTCTACACTACCCTAGCCCCACCATTGTAGGTCTACCCCTCCTGTCGCACCCGATCCACCCCTCCTCCTACACCTGGTCAGGCGAAAAATTGGTGGTTGCAGGCGGCAACCGGCTTATGGGAGGCGGCAGCCGACACATGTGGTTGAGTAGAATGTTGTAGAGAGACAGATAAAATAATTAATTTACAGAAGAAAAAAAATCATGATTTATGTCTAAGTATAGAGTCTAAGGGTGAAAACGTTTACCCACGAACTTAGGCGAGGGTAAATTGGATTACCCTCAAGCCTTACGGAATGAAGCGTCAGGCAGAAAACCGATGGTCGCAAGGTGGCAACTGGCTTATGGGAGGCGGCAACTGACCTACTGACTGGTACACATCCCTGACTGAGGGTTTCCCGGCTCTCTCCTGGGTGATAATTTTTTGATATATTTTTAAAAATGTTATTAAAAATAATATTGAAGGTAAATTTGAACATTATTAAACCATAACTGATGAACGTATTTTATCCATCATTCATCATTGAAAATTATACAAAAACTAAAAATCTCATACAACTCACCCCATCGCACCGCACCACGTTAACAAACACAGCCTTAGTCGATCTCCTCCAATGCACACACATCCACACTCAACTGTCATTGGATATCCTCCTTCGATTCGAACCTCCCTCTTCTGATGCCATCGCCAAATCTCCTCCTCCACTGTCGATCTCCTCAACCAAAGTTGACGATCTTCTCCTCCTCCTTCGTACTTTCGTCGAATCTCGTCCTCCTTTGTCAGATCTCCCTCTCCTTCACCGAATCTCGTCCAAAAATCTGCTTTGCCAAATCTCCTCCTCCTTCACCAAATCTTGTCTTCCTTATCGAATCTTGTCCTCCTCCAACTTCGCCCAATCTCATGATGATTATGTTTCTTTCTTCGCAGTGGATAAAATATCATTTACAAAACATTCATTTTTCAAAAAATATCATTTTTCATGGATTATTGCAAACAAAACATTCATTGATGTGAATTGAAATACATTTTTGGGATTATTGCATGAAAAATGAAAATGTGAAAAAAACAAAATGAAATGATAAAAGCTAAAAAAAAGAAATAAATAAGTAAAAATTACAAATGAAAAATAACAAAAAAATTACAAATGAAATGAATATTGCAATTGATTTATTTGATTTTGATTTGTGTATGTTGCAATTTTGTGTATGTTGTATATTTGTTATTAATAAAGTTTGTATGTTCAAATTTAAATTATTTGAACTTGTTTCTGGTTTATATTGTTAAGTTGGCACAAGATAGAGAGGTGGTGCAAAGTTAGTAATTGGGTGAAATTGGAATAAGAAAAACAAATTTCGTGATTTAACTCTTAACTTAAAAAAAATTTATCTTCAACAAAAATCTGTTATAGTACAAACAAATACAATTAAACTCCAAAAAAAAATTCAACTCCAACTCCAAATCTGCTACCATAGAACTCCAACTTCAACTTTAACTAAAAAAACCTGCAAACAAATGTTATCTAAGGGTCTATTTGTATATATCAAAAATCTTAGAAATGAAAATTTTAAAAAGGAAAAGTAAAAAGAAAAAAAATTAGGAAAAAGAAATTTTTTTAAGAAGTTTGCACATGTAATGGAAATTTTAAAAAATTAATTTAAAAAAATATAATTTTTTTATATTTTAACATTTCAAATATAATTTCACATTTTCTCCGTAACCACAAGTTTAACAATAGATGTAGGAGGTTGAGTAAAATAAAATGCATCGTGATGAAATTTTCACTAACTATAAAAATTTTCCCAAACCAACAAGTGGAAAATGGTGAAAAAAAGTTATATTCCACATTTTTTGGGATATACAAATACTTGAAAATCTAATTTTTTTTAAAATTTTCTTTTTTCGAGATTTTTAACGTATACAAACCTCCCCTAAAAGTAGTTTCACAAATGATATTAGAACTACGTAGTAAATTATAAAGTAAAAATTTATATATAAAAATTTGTGCAGAGTTAGAAATTGAAACTGAAATTATATAAACAAATGAGGCCAAAATGATTTCAAATTAACAGTCATCGATTCATTTTGAAATGTTTTTGAATTGATTTAAATAAAACATGTGTGATTGAATAATTAGTGATTTTGTTTGTTTATGAGTTAATTATTATGTATCTCTATTTTTCATTATACATCACAACATTCTAAAGTAACATTTAGTAAACAACTTTAATATTTTACACTAAGGTCATATTTGGTAACGAGATTTGGTAGAATTTTTATTATATAGAGTTAGCAGTACATAGTATTTTTACCAAATAGAATATATAAATAGTAATTATAATAATTTCTTTTACTGTAACATATAAATGTGAAATAACAAATAATCATACATTTAACATTTTTTGTCAATTTTATAGGTTTATTTTCCTAGCATTGAATGTTGACAAAAATTAGCAAAAATAGAATCAAAAATCGTGTCATACAATGAGAAGCATAAGCTCTCACCCCACTTAATCTTATCCCATTTTCAAACATAAGTTAAGGGTATGTTTGTTGTAGCAATGAAAGTAGGTGAAGTAAAATTTACATTTTTCCAGAAAATAAACAATTTATAGTAGAATAGTTATGATATTGCTTCTTGAAACTTATGATGATTAATGAATAAAATATATAGAATAATGAATACATTATTGAATAAAATATATTGTTTTACCCCAAAATCCATGCAAGGAGTTTTTTCCCTCTAAAAAATGTAGAATAATGAATAAAATATGTTATTTTACTCTCAAAACTCACGCAGGGAGTAATACAATCAAATTATTTATTAGTATTTGCAAACGATTTGATTTTTTGTTTGATAAAATTTATTGTAAAAAGCTAAAATGCATAGTAAATAACTATAATACATAGAGAGGACGGATGTAACAAATAGATACTAAAAAATTATATCAAAACACTTACATCATAAATCATATAATTTTTAAAAAATTTAAACATCACATCACCTAATTCTAGTACATAAATAAACACCTTTTGAATGAGAACGAGATACTCATTGTCTATTTTTAATAGATAACAATTATGGTATATTTTTAAATTAAAAATCTAAATGTATTTTCATTTTTACATAACCATTTGTCTTGCTTCATAAGTCAGTCTATAAATATCTATTGTAATGGACGAGACAACCAAGAAAACCTTCATTCATACGAATATGAGTCCATGAGTTGTGTGTTTTGTGCTGAATTTTTATTGTTACAATGCATCTTCTCCTTTGGTCTTTGTTGTTAATTTTTATTTAATTATTTTATTGTACATATTGTTTCAAACGAAAAATTACTTTGTATTTTTTTTATTTTGTGATCAAAGAGAAGAACCTATCCCACTAAGTTGTGGTGAGACTTTCACACTTGTGGAAGTTTATAAGATTATTTGTCGTGTTTGTAAAAGTATAAAGTTATTGCTGAATTTGAAAATCATAAGGTTATTGTTGCTTATACAAGTGAAGTCTGCAAATGTGCAATCCTTTTTCTTCTCCCTTTTAATATACAAATGAAGTTTTTATTGGTGTCCACCATTGCACATGTGTAAACATTTTCTCCCACCAACAGTGTGGGGTCGGTGGTTGCCAAGGAATGGGGAGCTTTAAAAAGGAGGGTTAGGATCTTAGGGTTTTAAGATCCAAGGGTTGAGATGAAATGTGATTGCAATGAAAAGTTACTGAATTTAAGTCAAACCAAGATCAAAGATGCGGATGAGAGGAAATAATTAAGAGAGGCTAACACAAAACTACCTTAGATGATGTGTTATGTCTCATCATTCAATGGTAAGCAGCTACTAATCCACTCAAATTAAATTAGTTTAATCCACTAAATAAGACTCTGCAGGCAAATCCTCTACAACAATTTGAAAACCATGAGTGGGTCTTACAGATTTTCAATAAAGCAAGTGGCCGCTTGTCTCATACCTGCAAGATAATTTGTTTGACTTGGAGAGATTTAACAGATGATATTAATAGAAGT
>JAMKPZ010015800.1:0-39997 GCA_024699675.1 Amphibolis antarctica | reverse complement strand
TGAACTCAAGAAAAAAAGGAAAACAGAAAAATTCGTACTCCCTTTCACTATCTACTATTTCACCTGGAAGTTCAAAATGAATGGAATAACCAACGGTCAAAAACTTTCACTTGCCTACACTATTGCACGTCAAACTCAAGCCTGCTTAATACAAACATCAGTGCTCCATGGTTTCAACTTCAGTGTGCGCATATACATTACAACTTATGGAAGATTGCAGAATCCCTTTATCTTGTCTGGAGTGAAAATCTATGTTTCAGTAGATTCCATTTTAACAGCAATCAAAATCCTAAAGGAAGTGTCTTTGAATCAAATAGTCACAGGGGTTCTACCTTGTTGCATGGGAGGACACTTTGCCTGGAATTCCATCACCATTGATTGATTCTTTTGAGTGATATAAGGTGATACACTTCATGTTATTACTTTATCCGTAGATTTATGTCTCTGATCCCTGAGATGATAAAATAAAATATAAACAGAATTTATATCAAAAAAGGGTCCATATTTTACTTTTCACACAAATTATTTAATTTGCCACTAGCCACTTAGCTTTATCCTTGGGAAATCCTTTACAACCATACTTTCCACATTCCTCCATGACATTGATTTTTAGCTACAAAAGTGGCATTCTTTATGCAAACATTATTTATGACATATGGAAAAATTAGCAAGGTGTCTGTGTACCCAGTGCTTGCATTTTTTCCCGATGAAACATTCATTACTTGCAAATGTTATTCATAAAATTAAAATAGGTTGGGTGAAGTAGAGAAATACATATGGAATATCATATGATAAAAGAATACCTCTAAAAATAAAATAAAAGTTTTATAAGACATTTTTAGTATAGTTGTACTTTATTGCACAGAGTATAACACTATTAAGCATTATTTTAAGCATGAAAATATGCAAAACGTTAGTTTAACAAAGATGCAAATGTTAAGACAGATAAGTGGTAATAACAAAACTAATTTCATCTATAATACATCAGTAGTTGCATCAATTGAAGATGAAATAAGGAAAAATTATTTTAGATGCACCAATTGGAAATATTCCTGAAATTAAAAGAATTTTTTACAGGATGCCTTTTGGTATGGTTAAACCTTATGGTACAAAGTGCTTTTACTATTAAACATAAACACGTGGAAACTGTTAGTATGGCAAAGATGCAAATGTTAATGTGGGTGAGTGGTAATGCCTAAATAATTTCATCTAGAATATGGTAGTTGCACCATCATTTGAGGATTAAATTAGGAATAATTGTTTTATATGGTTTGGTCATATGTCAATAGAAGGTCTATAATTGCACTTGCAAGAAAAAGGAGAATTAATTAAAGTCAAACTAAAAGAAGTAGAGAAATATCAAAAATTACTTGGTTATAGTGATTAAAGATTTGAAATGATATAATTTAACAGAAAATTTAGTGATGAATTAGAATAGATGAAAGGAAAAGGTTCATGTTATCAACCTCATATTATTGTGATTTAGACACTGACTGTTGGTGTTGTACATTTTAAGCTCTATTGCTTGTACTCCATTTTGTTGGTTTTAAAAGCTTCCTCAGCTACTTGTCTTATGATAATCTAGAATTTGGTTGTCTGTCCTCAAAATGATACCACCAGTTCAGAATTTCTTTTTACATTGTGTGTTGATGCCTGTATCAGGAGAGATCCTATTTGTTCTAGGCCCTTTGAAGGATTGAAATTTATTGATGTTGGTTGTGGAGGTGGCATCCTTTCTGAGGTATCTCTTTTCTGAAATTTACACCAAATAAACAAAGATACACCTCATGCCAAAGTTTAGTAGATTCTTTGGAGTATTTTTTGTAAGAGTTGTGCATTTCACTGTTCTATTTTAGAGAAAGAGGTCCTTAGATGATTTTACTTTGACAATTTAAAACTACTAAATTTTTGGAAAATTTAAGCAATTGCATTTTTTCTTAATAATGTTCTCTTTTGATACAGGGGGGAGCACAAAATAGCACCTACTTACTCATCCTGTAATGAGTTAGATTCAAATTTTAGTATGTTAAAATGGACGAGTAGTAATATTTTAAGAGATACATTAAGAAATGAGTTTACTTAAAATAGGATAAGAATCATATTAATAGAAGATACATAAAAGAAAATCATTTTAGACGGTTCAATTATGTCCAAACAAGACATGCAGGTGCAGCCATAAATGGGAGAATTAATAAATATGGATGAAAATAAAACAGATTGAGGCAAACTCAAAACTACATGGTTGAAATCGTGAAAATGTTTTTAAAATTACATAATCTAACGATAAACTTAGTGATTGATAAAAAATAAATTGAGAAAAGGGTTTGATGTTGTTGACAACATAATGGGACAAGAAATTTGATTATTGTTGTTTTTATACCAAAATTTGCTTCATTTTAGTAGGCATTACTGTTGCATTTTCAGAAGAAATGAATAAGCTCCTGGATTCTTTTTTTAAGCTTGAAATGCATTGTAAAGCATGACGAAAATGCCATATTGGAAAATTATAGATTTTGTTTTTCATGGAAAGGCTTAAAGAGAGTAATGTTGACATGAGTTAAGAAAAACTATGTGGTGCTGGTGAGAATGGTATGGAACTGTGAAGAAAATTAGGTATAAGAATAAAGAAGTCATGCTTGTAAATTTTTTTTGAGAAAATATGATGAATCTCATTGAGGTCATGACTGAAAAATATTGTAAAAGTTTGTAGTGATTCAGAATTTCTTTGCAGTTTCTCCAAGTAATAGGTCAAGTGTTATCATTTTAGCATGGCTTGATCCCAAAATTTTGCCTATGATTTTGAAGAGCCAATTAATGCTATTATTCTGGATTATAAATTAATCAAGTTCTTTGCTCACGTGTCAATCATCTTTGTTATCATTTGCTGTAGCCTCTAGCTCGAATGGGGGCGACGGTAACAGGTGTTGATGTTGTAGATAAGAATGTAAAGATAGCTCGCCTTCATGCGGTATGATTCATATTCAAGCATGTATGATAGGCTCTTAGCAAAAAAATCTCTGCATAGAAGTGATCTAAAAAGTCCTCTCCACAACAAAAAAATATTTTTGCATGCCTTTTTGCATAAACATAATTTGCTTTCTTCACATACATTTGTTTGGTAAGTGTCTGATCATGTATGTGTAGTAAGAGTTTTGTGGAGTTTAGTTTGACACGAGTTAGAAGTCTTAGTCATGTCTTTGTAACCTCTATACAATGAGGTTGTATCTTTGTTTATGAGTACAACAAACTCTTTTACCTATTCATCACATGGTATTAAGGTTAGGTTAAACCTATTCCACCCTCAACATCGATAGCATTCCATGTCCACTCTCTTTTTGATTTGTCAAGTGTCGTGACTTGTCTTGTGATCATTAGGAGTCAGCAAAACCCCCTATGTAAGATTGAGGATGTACACACGTGATCATCAAGAGTTAGTGACCCTCATCATGCAAGGTCAAGGGTGAGTCCTTTTGAGTTATCACCAAACATCAACGATCTTTCCTATGTTGTTTTTGATGCTTATCCTGGTGAGCTAAAGGCATCTTGCTTCGTCACTCCTCTTCTTGCTAATTGAGTAAGGTCATTTGCCCTATTCTTCCCTACAACCCACAATTGGGTCGTCCTATAGATAAGTGGCTATTGAAGTTTTGCCTGTATCTTCTTCTCCTTGTAGCCTGTGGTTGGGTTGTCTTGTAGATATGTGATTGTTGAAGTTTTGCCTGTTGCTTACGTACTTTGTTTGAATTCTACTATGTGGTCTTCCCCATTATTCTTGCAAATGACCAACAAGTTCTTTTTCTTCTACAACTTCAATTCTTTTTTTTTTTTTTGTCATTCCTTCCTTAATGTCCAAAATAGTCAGGTTGATGGAAGACGTCGGGTAACCCATCCTCATTGTGGGAAGACCAAACATAAGCCAAAAAGATGTTGAGAAAAGTTTGGTTAGCCTGCATAAGCAAGAGTTGCTACTGAACCTGTTGCCTTTGAATGATCAACACTTGGTACTTTGTCATCTCCCTCCCCTTCTACAAGTATGACTGGAGTGACTATCTCACAAGTAGACTATGAATGCTTTCTATAGTTACAAACTATTGATTTCTTTTCTACTATTGCTTTAGCATCTACTTTTGATACAAGTATGGTCATGGTAGTTAAGGGAGATAGTCTTTGGATTATAGACTCAAGGGCATCCCTACATATAACAGGTAGTGCTTGTCTTTGTAATTAGTTAAACCATCTATCTAACTTGCATGAAGTTACAATTGTTGATGACTGATCTTGTCAAGTCTCTAGTTGGGGCACCATACATGCAACTTCTAAGATTCAACTAAATCAAATATTATATGTTCTTGAACTTTCTATGAATCTTTTATTTATTAGCTCAATTACTGTTCAACTTTCCTATTTAATAATCTTTTTTCCTTTCCTATGTATGTCTTGGTTTGTGATACTTTGTTGCGTGGGTTGGTTGTATTGATGTCTACCATAAACCATTTTCAGCTGTGGCACTTCATGCTTGGTCATCATTCTTTGGACAAACTTAAACAATCATTGTCATGGATTTCCTTTTCTCCTTTTGAATATGAGTCATATCTATTAAGTAAACATAGTCGTATTACTTTTCGTTGTCTGTAACTTGCCTTTAGTACTTGTATTTTTGATTTAGTGCATTATGATGTTTGGGGTCTTAGTTGTGTATCATTTGTTATTGATTATCATTATTATATTGTTTTTGTTGATGATTATTCAAGAGTTTCTTGGATTTATCTTTTGAAAGACTATCAGAGTAGTTTGAATGTGGCTTAGAACTATTTTTCAGAGATTACAACTCAATTTTCTGTTACTCCAACATGTTTATGTATGGAAAATGCCTTGGAATTTGTTAGTACTAATTTTCAACGTCTTTGTTCCTCCCTAGGTGTATTCATCATATTACTTATCCTCACAACTCTTAACAGAATGAGGTTACTAAGCACAAGCATTGTCATATCTTGGATATTGCTTGTATACTTCTAATTCAAATGAATATACCTTAATGTCTCTAGTCTGATGCTATCCTTGACATCTCTTGGGGGTGAAATTTCTCTATGTTGTCTTTATCCTAACAGAACTCTTTGCCCTAACTCCTTGTGTATTCAGGTTTATGGCTTTTATTTAGGACCTTTTTCCTAGATTGGATAAACTCTAAGCCTAATATATAAAATTTGTCTTTGTTGGGTATTCCGGAATATGAAAAGGATATAGGTATTATCATCCTCCCATTAGGAGATATTGTCTCTACGGATGTCACATTTTTTGAATCCCAACCTTTTTTTCTGAGGTTCTTGAGTCCCTTGAATTTGTTCCCCTCGCTATTATTGTCCCTATTAGTGATGTGCCTTGTCGTGACACAACTATTACCTCCCCTCATTCACTACAAGTGTATTAACAATGCTAACGACCTTTATCACCTTTGGTGGATCCACTTGTTGAGTCCTTAGCTGAGATCCCCTCCCATCTGATGATCTTTCCATTACTCTACACAAAAGTACTCATACTTACACTAACCACCTTATCTCGCACTTTGTATCTTATAATCATCTTATCCTTTCATGTTGAACATTTTCGTTAGCTATTTCTTCTAAATCTATACTAAAGATATATTAGGAGGCTTTACAACTATCATGTTGGAAAACAACTATAGATAAAGAAGTAGATGCACTTTGGTCTCGTGGCATATGGGAATTAGTACTTTGTCTTGTTGAAGTGAGCATTGTTTCTTGCAAGTGGATTTTCACCATCAAGTGCAAATTTGATGGTTTGATTGATAGATATAAAGCATGCCTTGTAGTTTGAGGCTTCACTCAGACATATGACATTGACTATGCTGAGGCTTTCTCTTCATTTGCTAGGCTTAATTTCATGTGTAATTCTTTCCATTGTAGTCAATAGCCAATGGGAACTTCATCAACTTGATGTTAAAAATGTCTTTCTTTATGGAAATTTGTCAGAAGTCATTTATATGGAGTAACCTCTTAGGTATGTTGCTTAAGGGAGAAGAAGACTATCTTGTTGGCTAAAGAATATCTATGGACTTATACAGAACTTGCGTGCATAGTTTCAAAAGTTCAGCTAAGTGATGGCATGCTTAGGGAGGTTTTTAATGTTGTGTTGTGGACTACTCTATCTTCATAAAATGGACTAATATTGGTTGTCGTTTTTGTTGTATATATTGATGATATTCTCATTATTGGAAGTGATATTGTGGAAATTACAAGAATAAAAGCTCATCTTCAAACACACTTTGCTAGAGAGGATATGGAATCTAGATACTTTTTGGGATTTGAGTTTATATATTCAAATGGGAAGATGATGTTGTATCAATGCAAGTAAGCTTTGAATGTGTTAGTGGAAATAGGTTGTCTTAGTTGCAAACCTGATGCCACTCTTATCTAACAAAAGCCTCCATTCTAGTATAAGTCATCCAAGAAAATGAATAATCTAGAACAATACTGAAGGTTAATTGGCAAACTGATATATCTCACTATTACGTGACTTGATGTAACATATATTGTTGGCTTATTAGGTCAATTTATGTATGAACTAAGAGAGGTGCATCGAGCAAGTGCATAATGGGTACTCACATACATCAAAGGAGCACCTGGTAGGGGTTTGGTGTACAAGACTCATGGACACTTGCAGATAGAAGCTTTTTGAAATTTTGGCTATGCAGGTGACAAGGGAGACCAAAAATCTACCTCTATTTATTGCACTTATGTTGAGGAAAATCTAGTCACATGGCAAAGTAAGAAACAAAGTGTTGTTTCTCACTGCAGCATTGAGGTAGAATATAGGTCAATGACTAAGATAGTTTGTGAAATGATGTGGCTTAGATCATTTCTTAATGAGATGAGAATGAAAGTTCAAGAACTAATGCCCATGCACTATGATAACTTGGCAACTATATATATTGCACAAAATGAAACATGCCATAAGAGAATTAAGCATATTGAAATTAACTGTTGCTATGTTCAAGATCTTATTATAGAAGGGTTGATTACAACTTCTTATACACCATGCTCTAAGGAACTAGCCGATACTCTTACTAAAGAGATGAGTCCTTGTATGTTTCAAAATCTTTGCAACAAATTGAACATGATAAATAAATACCTTCCAACTTATGGGGGAGTGTGGAGTTTAGTTCCACATGAGTTTAGAAGTTTTAGTCATGTCTCTGTAACCTCTATGTAATGAGGCTATATCTTTGTTTATGTGTACAACAAACTCTTTTACCTATTCATCACAGTTTTTAAGGATTGTGTCATGAGATCCTTATCTAAATTGTTTGATTCTTGATAAAGCCATTGATTTTTCTTTACAGACATCATTGCACTTTTACAGGCTAGTGATTAAAAGACAAACAGAATGATAAACATAACATTTGGGTGACCCTTCTGTTCAATATTAATGTTCAGGAGACGGCTTGTGGTGTGACTTGTAAAGGACTAATGGATTGCCCTCCTTTTCATATCTGGTGCATAATTTATACAGACCTGCTTTAAATGTATTTGCCATTTTTCCCCATTTTTTATAACTGAATCAATCAGTGAATTTAGACAAATATGGGAAATATTATGTTTTTTAAGTTTCCGTGATTCCTTCTATTAAAATGCTATTGGGAGAAATCTATATTGCATCAAAATCATGTAGTATATGTTTTCTTATTATGTGTAGGGATTGGATCCTGTAACATCATGTATAGAATATCATTGCACAACAGCTGGTAAATTCTGCTCTTGCTTTCTTTTTCACAAATAATGACTTTGTTTGTTTGAATATTTTTCACTGTACATTACAACATTATATAGTATTATTTATTAAACAACTTTTTCATTTTTTACTATTCATTAGATGTGACAACTCTTAAAAAATATTATCATTACAACTCTTAAAAAAATATCATCATCACATTAATATAATAAATATTATTCATTATTATATTATATATTTTATTCATTATTCATCACAACTTTCGAAAAAACATTATCATCACATTATTATAATAAATACTATACATTATCCTTTTACTTATTTTATTCATTATTTTTTACAACTTTTAAAAATTATTATCATTACTTTTTTATCGTAAATCATGTAATTTCTAAAAAAACGTGAAATTCAACCCAACCTACTAAAATGCCCACCCAAACACTACCAATGTGTTGCACCATTTTATTTATCTTTGCACACTTTTTATTTTTGTGCCCCAAAGTTGTTTTCTCTCACTTTTTGTCAATGAATTTATTGCTGTTTGCTTTCTAAAATTGGTTTTCTCTCAGTTATGGGTTGGATACAATTTTGGGGAAGGAAAATTTTTTAAAATCATAATTTTACATTGATTTCAAGTTAATGAAAATTATAAGATTCTAAGTCACTATACAATATATTTGGAATGTTTCTTGATTTTGGCATTGAGTTTTGTGCAATGGGAGAAAATTTTGCAAAATCATTGAAATTGGCTAGAATTAAACCTTTTCTTGATTTTAAAATTTTGGAAAAATTAATTCTGGATCATTATTTATAATCTATGGGATTTTTCTTAAAATTTGTTATGTTGGAGATATTTGGGAATGATTTGTCTCAAATCATGACAGTGCAAAATTCGAAGGACTTAAATCGATTCTAATGCAACCTTAGTTTGGGCCTTTTTTAAATTTGGACTTAAATTGTCCAACGGAGATCAACCTACACTGGTAATTGGTATTACTCCAAAAAAAGTACATGATTTTCTTATTGATAGGTTGAAGACACTAAAGCCATGACATCTAGAGTCTATGATCTCTCTTATTTGAGCAATTGTAGTTTTTGGTAGAAGTTTTAAGTTCCTTTGACACCCCACTATTAAGGTCAAAAAATCTATTTAATTAACTGGTTGTTTGTAAGGTTTTCAATGAATGGTGCAAACACCTTCACTGTATTTAAGTGCAGTAATCCTCTCCACAAAAAAAAATATCTAGAGTTTGGCTTGCCGTTCTTATTGTTGTAGTTAAGTTTAGGGTCTTGCTACTAAAAAGGTTAGAACTACAGTTGGCCTTTCCATTTTTCATTTAACTTGCAATTCTAACGATATTGGTTGAATTTATTTACCAGAGCAGATGGTTGAAGAACAAAAGAAGTTTGATGCTGTGCTTGCTCTTGAGGTATGCTATTGATGGAGCAAGGATTACTTCCTTATTTTAGTTTTCTGGTGGCAATGAAGAAGAAAATGAAAGAGTTTTTAAGAAAATAGGATTGTTAATGAAAATTTTGAAGGTTTTTTATTGGCCTGATCAAACTTGACATCTGCCTAAAAGTATGGATTCAAACTCATCTCATGCAATCACCATCTTTTCTTTTATTTTCTTTTTTTAAAGTAGTCATTGATGACAATCTAGTTTCTTTTTTGTCTTCTTTCTCTAAAAAAGGCATATAGGTTTCATCCATATAGAACATGAAGAGGTTCTTTTCTTTGCACACCATTTCCATTTATGCATATACTTTCAAAGTACGAAGTTGATATATATAGCCTCTCTTATAAATATAAACCTTTTTCCCCCTTTTCCAATTATGCATATACTTGATAGAATGAGAAGTTCTCTTGTTTCTCATACAAGGTCACCTCTAGAAAAATTGATTTGATGACTACCCTGAAAATGTGTGAGGGCTCTCATGTATAATTTCACAGGAAAAGGCAGGTCTAATACTCACCTGCATGGAAGGTACCCTTACTGCTTTCTTCATGCAACACTTCGTCATTACTTTGATTTTCTACAGGTAATTGAGCATGTTGCAAACCCATCAGAGTTTTGCAAATCTTTGGCAGCATTGATAGACACAAATGGTGCTATTGTAATCTCCACAATTAATCGCTCTTTGAGGTCTTATGCTGCGGCAATTATTGCTGCAGAGTACCTTCTTGGCTGGGTATGTTTACTAAGTACTACTAGTACAAGCATTGATTATAATTTGATGTTTTCATTCTAGTAATAAGAAAGCTTTTGCTTTAGCCATTTCTCTCTATGTAGAATTGCTTATTTGTAAATCTTAAAAGATAAGTTAGTTTGACAGTTTTTTTAGAGTTGTGTTCTATTGAAAGCCATCTCAAATATGTAGATACTTGGTAGAGTAGAATCACATGGAATACCATAGACACTGTTTTTCGCAGGAGCCAAGCATGTCAAATTTATCTGAAACACATTTTAAACAAAACAGCTGAAGAAACAGACAATAAAATTAAAGCTCAAGTATAAGACATGATACGATGGACTTCTGTCATTGGCATGGTTTTGTTTTGTAATTCAAAAATTTTTAAATTTGTAATACGGTCATTTACACTTGCACAATTTGTTACCTTTAGATACTTGTAATATACTGGTTAGGGACTCAGCTGATCCCACATCGTGGGTTGTATATTGGTTAGGGACTTGTGTGGTTCCCACTGGCCCAAATGACCAGAGGCCAGTGGTATTTAATACAGTAAAAGTGCCAAGAAATGGCTGGGTACTTAATGTGTTGTATTTTAAATCAATTACTGTATCAATTTAGTGGCTACCAGTATTTTAGCAAACATGTGTAGAACAATGAGTCCTGTAGTATACTTTTAATTTCCAAAAGCAGAACACCTGCATGGTAAGAGATAATATTATACCTGTAATAACAGCACACAATCGTTCAACAAAATAGAAATAAAAAACTTCAGACTGTATGGTTCTTTTTTTGTGTTGGACAACCTTGGTTAAAATGGATAACTAACATCATGATTTGTAACAAGTTTTTTTTATAATGGTAATGTTTCTACATGGGTCTCAACCCAGGTTTTCTTCCCTCAAAGTAGAGTGGAAGACCAATAACACTGCCCACTGTTGCTGGCTGTAATAAACCTATCACTAGTTTAAGATTTTATGCAAATGATCAATTAAATTGGAAAATGTGATTTAAGGTTTAGGGTTTAGGACTTGACTAGAAGTTCCACGACCTTTGTGAACCTCAAGATTGTTTGATGAAGCTTTTCTTGATTTTTTTTCTGTTGCTACAACAAGCAAGAAAAACAATCACAAATTATTGACTTTTGTACTTCCACCAAGTTTTAACCACCAACAATCTGGAGTTCTGAAACTGAAGTGCTTAGTTAATGGTTACTAAATGGATTCTGTTTGTTCCTGTTTAAATGTCTTCTGAAAGAAATGGTCACTTGAGGGTGTGAAGAATGTACTCATACGTGAAATGAATGAAAAGATTTTTGACTCCATTTCAAGATTTACGATATATGGTTACAAAATGGATTCTGCTTGTTCCTGTTTATATGTCTTCTGAAAGAAATGGTCTCTTGAGGGTGAGAAGAATGTACTCATACGTGAAATGAATGAAAAGATTTTGACTCCATTTCAAGTTTTACGATATATATGTAATATTGATGGAATGTAGGTTTAATGAAAATAGAAATAATGATGAAGTTATTTGCTTAGATGTTCATAAGATTCATAAAAGAAAGACTTTTAAATACTTAAGATCTATAATAAGTAATAATGATGAAATTATAGTTGATGTTATTTATAGGATTAAAGTAAGATTAATGAAGTAGAGAAATGCTTTTGTGTATTATGTGATATAGGTAAATACTTTTAAAATTAAAAGAAAAATCCTATAAAATTGTTATTCGTCCAACTATATTTTATGGCTCGAAATAGTAAATTATAGAATATGATCATTTGTAAAAAGTTGTGTTGAGAATGAGTACTAATACTTCAAGGGATAAACTTAAAAATAATTTTATTAATAATGGAATGGGAGTTGCACATATTGAAGATAAGAAAATACTAGTTTGGTCATATCTTTAGGGAATCAAGGAATGCATTAGTTAAAAGAGGAGATTTAATTAGTGCAGAAGAAATTAAAAGAAATAGAAATAGATCTAAAACTAATTAGTTAAAAATTGTAAGAAAAAATTTAAATTTATATAATTTAACTAAACACTTTGTAATAGATAGAAATATTTGGAATAAAAAGATTCATGTGGTCATCCTCACATGGGGTTATGGTTTATATTATTTTTGTTATTTCAAGTTTTATGATCATTTTATAGTTCTCAAAAATGTTGAATTACGTGAAATGAATGAAAAAAATGACTCTTTTAAGTTATGAGTCTTATTCAAGTTTTTACGGTCATAATTTAATGTTTCTCAGAAATGTTGGCTTACAGGTCCCTAAAGGAACTCACGACTGGTCAAATTTTCTTACACCAGAAGAACTTGTTCTGATACTGCAGCGAGCGTCAATCTCTGTAGTATTTCTATCCAATTCGTTGCTCTTATGGTGCAGTACCAGCCATCTTACACCTAACAATTTTCTTTGTTTTGTAACAGATTAAAGAAATGGCCGGTTTCGTATACAATCCTCTCGCCAGTGAATGGAAGTTATCAGATGATGTGAATGTGAATTACATTGCTTTTGGCACGAAGACAAGTCAGTAGGGCATTTCTTCATATTTCTCTTCAGATTTTTCTTACCACTGAGGCATAAAACAGTATTTTTTTTTTTAAATCAATGCAGTTATCTAGTAGTGGAAAATTACTAGTTGCATATTATAATGACCTTCCTGATCAATTTTGATGAATGTTATACAATTGTAAACTTTTGGATTATCAAAGGTGCTGTCTTTTATCTTTTTGGTGTTTGTTTTTGTTTTTGTGTTTTTTTCTTTTTGTGGTGGGGGATGGTTCTGTAAAATATAGCATTACGTAAAGGAAATTGAACAATTTTGATCAAGTGCTATCTGTCTTTTTCTCACTATCTTCATTCAGATGTCATTGTAAATGTGACTGTAAATGATTCTTGTCTTGTTTTTTATTTATTAGATTGTAACAGCATTGTATGATCCTAATAATTGTTTAAGAAATTAGTCCTTGGCTGTAACAATGCTTTATTGGATGTATGCCCCTTTTCCTGTAGGCTTAGGATGTATTGATTTGACTTTCTTTTCTTGATAAATTGAAAGACAAAATATATTAAGAAAAGTCCATTGTGATCTTAAGTTGTAATAAAGGTCACCCATGCAAGCATTGGTTCAAATCTAGTAGCAAATAAAGGTATCTTATTACCCTGGATAAAACGCCATATTTGGATTATTTGGGTATGAGATCAAATAATCTTACATGGATGGTGTGAGCATCGATGTGGTCTTAATATAAAGTAAATTTTATTTCTTATAAAGTTTTATTTTGAAATGAATTCTTCTGACATGTAGCAAAACATGAGTTAATAGGTTACATATCATTAAAAATAACCTGCACCTGGTACAGAAATTTCTGAAAGAATTTTTTTGACACATGGATGGTCATCTTTGGTGATCACCGAGTGGGAAAAAAAAAAAAAACATCAACATTTGCATTTGTTACCTTTCTTTATTGAACAGAAACTTTGACATATTGAAAGGGGGATGTTGAATGTCCCTAACAATCGATGCAGACGTACAACTCATATGGGTGGTGGGTTAGAAAAAAATGGACATCACACAGATTGAACGTTAAAATGCTTTTCTTTTATTAAAAAGGGTTTAAATAGGTTTTCTGGAAATATAATATAAATAAAAGATAAATAAATATAAACATTAGAAATATACAAGTATCACAATCATCAAAATAATTAACTATAATGGTTTTGTTTGATAAAGTTTTACATGTTAGGTAAGTTGAAAGTTTAATTTTTTTTAGGTTGACATAATTTTTGATGCGAGAAAATCTCTTTTTATTTCTTCTTCAGATAATTACAGGAAAAATTTCTATTTCTATTACATTATTTATTAAAACATGTACTTCAAACAAAACCAATAAGTCCTAATTCAACCGCATAATTTTTTATCATATGTAATTGAATTAAGTTTTAATTCAACCACATGATTTTTTATTACAGGTAATCGTCGTCATTCAAGTATAAATACTTAAATTCATAAATGAAGATGAAATTAATGGAAATAAAATAAAATAATGATATCATTCTTTGTTCGACGATTCACGTGAAAATAAAATGATTATTTAAAAATAAATTCGATAAACTATTTTTAGAAAATTATAACTAAAACGATAGTGTCAACGTCTGTATTCATATTTTTCCATTTTTGGATATCAGTGGATTTTTGGTGGTTGTATGTTCACTTTAATTTTAAAATTATTTTATCCTACTTATTAAAATTCATTTGGCACACACGAATTAATATTTATTGCGTCATAAATTTAAGTTGCTTATTAGAAACAATTTCACTGATTATTGAAGATAACAAAAGCTACTGTAGTTTTTTCTTTGTAATCAATAAAAAATCGAATTCCCGTCAAATCTGACTTGTACATTTGCTGAATCGAATTTAATATCTAAAGAAATATTTGAAAGAATCGAATTCGAATATAATCGGTATCTAACTATCTATTTGACGTTTACCTGCACGTCCAGTTGTAAATATAATTAAATTTGCTATTTATTATATATAATTAGTCAAAAGAAAACTTAAAAAGTAGTTGAACTCGAATTTTTCAAATTCTTTAAAATAGTATATTTGGTCCAGGATAATCTTATCACTCGTTTATATTTAACCAGAAATATTTTAATTTAGTTACGTAATCTAATTCGATTAAACGAGTGTAAATGTAAAATCTTTTTACGCAAAAACAGGATAAGGTAAAAATAAATACGTGATAATATTTTTATTAAAAATAAACATGCATTGATGTTTAATTTATAAATGAATTCGCAGATTTAACAATCTCAATTTTACGATAAATTACGTAGAGTGTGTTTGTTTAAAAGTAAGATAAGGTATAATGAGATGTGTTTATATTTTTTAAGAAATAAATTTTTATATAATATTTTTAATATAAAATATTAAAATTATTTGATATATATTATTATATATAATTAAGGTATATAATAAAAAATAGAACCGTACGGTAACCATTCTTAAAACACAAATAAGATCGTGATATATTAAACATGTAAATAATTATTTTTATTTTTATAAAAATAATAAATAAAGTACACGTGTTATTTTTGGTAAAAAAAAAAGGTACACGTACACGTCTGAGAGGAAAATAATTTTGTCGGAGCATTTTTGTTTATTTTCGCGAGCACGCAGAGCGAGGAGTGACGAACGACGTACAGCAGAGGGAGAGCCGACAAGAGTGAGCGTTTGATCGCGAGGAAGAGGAGGTGACATTCAACGCCAACGACCCTTCTCCATCGTCTTCCTCCTCCTCCTGCGTTCTTCTCGCCTTCTCCTACTTGCAGAGGAGAGGAAGAAGAGAGATGGAGTGCTACTGAGAAAAAGAAGAAGAGAAAAGGCATATCTCAATTTTGATCTGTGATCTTCCTCCTCCCTGGACCCTTTCCATTTCTAATCGAGTTTGACGAAGCCATTAATTTCTCCGGTGAGGCGGTTCCCATTTATATTCTCGAACTCGCAGCTAAGGTCTCTGGTGTGTCTCACAGGGAAGGGCCCCAACCGCGACGATCTCGGCTTCCTGCATCGGCGCATGCGTCTTTGTTGATTTCGAGGACTACCCATTTGGGATTTCCGTGTTGGTACCTGGGAGACGACGAAAGACATCGTCTTTCCGTCGGAGGTTGGTTTCCGGTGCGAATTCGGTAGAGTGGTCGTCTGAAAAAGCCGATCTTTTTTCTGGGTTTTTTCTTTCCATCGGAATGGCTGCGGTTGCACAGAGTGCGGTGGGATCGGACGATCTTCAGTTCAACCACCACTCCGCCCCGGCGTCGGATCGGGACTCCGAGTTGCAGAGAGACGTGAAACAACTAGTGGACTTTCTGTCCAAGCTGAACCCATCGGCGAAGGAGTTCTTCCCTTCTTCGTATTCTCCGGCTGCTGCAGCTTCCACTGGCCGGAGGCCCAACGGTGCTCTTTCTGCGGACGCGCCTATTTTTGTCTCTAACCATGATAAGAGCATTAATCAGAAGGACTCCAGCAGTGATGGGTCCAGCAACGGGTACCAACGGGTATCATCTTATTCTCTCCCCTGTAGACTTGCCATCTTCCTGTGGCGTTTGTGTGTTTGTTGTAGTGATGGTGATGATGATGCGTATGCCAGGATCTTGGTTTTTGTTATTTTCTAACTGCTAATTGTAATTCTGAAGAATCTAATTCTGGTTATTGAACTTTACGCAGAGAAGGAACAAGCATAGGCAGGGAAGGAGAAGGGTCAACGATAAAGTAAGGAGAGCACAGAGAGAAGATAGCATCCGGCGGACTGTTTATGTTGCTGACATTGATCAACATGTAATTCAACAGAAACTTGGTTTACTTCGGTTCTTTCAGTGTTCATGTTGGCAATATAATTGTACTTGTGCTTTTTGTCCTTGCACTCATTTTCTTCAGGTTTCCAATGAGATTCACTTTACTAAAACTAATTAATTAGTAAGGAATGACTCACAAGTGTTATATGAGTTTTAGTTCTCTGCATTGTTTTCAACGTGGGACTATATAGTCTAACAGTTTCAAACCTCTAATATTTAGCACTCATGCCTTTAATCCTAGCACTCATTTTCTTCTGATTTTAAACCTCTAATAATTTGCACTCCTTCAGGTTACTGAAGAAGAACTTGCTGCATTATTTGCTACCTGTGGTCAAGTAAGTTTTCATTGGAAAATCGTCAAACACAGTGCCTTTCATTTCCGACGAGTATACTTTATGTTGTTTTCTTACCGGTCTCTGTTTGAAATTCTTGATTCTTTATTCATATAAATAATACTTCAGAATCTTACACATAGAGGCTGGATTATCAGTCTTGGCTTTTAAGATGTGTTATGCAATTCAGTTTTTCTCTCCTGGAGCTTATTATGCTAGCTAGCTTGTATAACATGGTACATTGTCTGAATCTCTGTTTTTCAGCTTGCCTTGCGTGATGAATTTTTTTATTCTAATTAAGTGTTAGTTAATTGTGATGTTAAATTTGAAAAACATGCTCATAAGGATAGAGTGTAGTGGAATTGTACGTTAGAATATACTATGTCATATGGGTAAATTTTCAAAGAAAACATGATAATAAGTTAATAACTTTGCTACCATACTAGAATTTGCAAATTTTTCTAAAGGATATATATATTTGATGGGAACCCTACTGGAAATAAAAAACCTATTATATGCAAATTCCATTTCACATAACTTCTCAAGTGGAACAGTAATACTTGAATATATTATTTTAAGAAATAATGGTTCTGCATTCCCTTTTTCTGAATTCCTGTATACATGGTAATTTGCAAATGTTAAATGCAAAATTATTTTGCATGTTATTTGCTGGTGTACTTGGTTAAGCAGAAATGGTGCTGCTCTACATGATGTTGCCTACTCTTTAAGGGAATGATTACTCAGGCCAGGAACATTTTCATGGTCTACTATTTCAAGTTCTTTTAGTTACTCTTAAAGAATCTAAAAGCCATTTCTCATTCATTATTTTTCTCACTCTCCAGTACACAATAGTTTATATTCAGAATCTCTTCTTATTTAACATGGTATAAGCTTTTGTCTGTTCAGGTTTGTATGTAGTAAATGCTTTTTAATTCTACTCTTTTCTAATTCTATTGAATCCATACTGAAGGTAGAGGATTGCCGTGTTTGTGGTGATCCCAACTCAGTTCTTCGATTTGCGTTTGTTGAGTTTGCTGATCAATGTAAGTGGGCACTTTGTCAAGATCGTCTTTTCACAAAATGACTGCATTTATCCCACTGTCTGTGAGTGTGGAATATTACTGCACGTTGAAATTTTTCTATTCTTTTATTGAACAGTAAGTGCCCAAGAAGCTCTTAAGCTAAGTGGGACTGTATTGGGTTATTATCCTGTCAGAGTTTTACCTTCTAAAACTGCTATTTTACCAGTGAATCCAACATATCTCCCACAGGTATTGTGAATTATTTCACAGATTATTTCGCTACATTTAAGCATTTGTGGGTGTAGTATGAGTTTCTTATCTGTGTGCCATTTTGTAGCTTACCTTGCATTCTACTAACCTATTAGCTGATTGAGATACAGACTGAAGTTGAAAAAGAGATGTGCACAAGAACTGTTTATTGTACTAACATTGACAAGAAGGTATTCATTTCTTCTTGGATATTGTAACATGCACTCTCTCTTCCAAATTTCTTTTGGGTCCTTTGGATGGTTCACCACCGTGCACATGCTGTGCATTTTCATATGCATTTTCGCCAGCCTCATAACTTGTGTCTCATACAGATTTCACAAGCAATGGTTAAAGCATTTTTTGAATCAGCATGTGGTGCAGTAAGCACATATAGCCTGAAAACTATTTCTGATTTTCCTGATTTGGGATTATAGGGCTTCTTATCATTGGCTTTATGGGTTTCAATAGGTTTCTCGCTTAAGACTCCTTGGGGATCATGTGCACTCAACACTTATAGCATTTGTTGAGTTTGCTATGGTAAGAACAGTACTGCCTTCTGTTGAACTGCATTCCAGGCTTGTAAAATATATTCTGGGCTTAGATACTTTCTGTTTGTTTTCTAATCTTTTGTTCTGCATAAGATAGTATTAAGAGTCACTTCAAATCCCGACATCAGCAATTGGTATGAAAAATAGGACATGCTACTCTGTATTTGAAACAAAGAATTAAAACGCTCAAAGAGAAAATCACAAAATTTTCCATGTTTAGGTGTGTGTAAGTGGTCATGCCTGCACTGATGCAAATAAGGCCAAATACAAATAAATTCCTTAGACTGCTGAGGCTCTAAGGTTTCCTTTAATTTGAAGAAAAAAACACCATTCAAGTTGGATTTTTCAAATCTTTAATTTGTGATCTGATACTGTAAGTCTTGACAGTTATGTTACCATGAGAATATTCTATATATTTAAGAAACTCAAATTTTGAATTTATTTGGACTCACCTAATTCATTAAGATTTGACCATTTTTACTAAAGGCCAAGAACTGAAAGTTGTTTAAACTTGATTCTACAAGACATATCAAGTAAAACGGGCTGCAAAAGAAAGCAAGGCTGAGCACATGATACTGACTCTCTTATGGAAAGCAAGATGTAATCTAGGACTTTAAAAAAATTGAAAGTATTTCTTGTTACATGCAAATACTTTAAAAAGGGTCAATAATTTGTTAAAATAACTGTAGGAGTTCATTAAAAACATGGAATTCAACAAAATTAGCCAAAAAATACACACATCTGTTGGAATCTTTAGGATGAGCTAAAGTGAGCAATAATATATCTCAAACTAATTAAATTCAACTTTTAGAAATTTATGATGTTAAAAGGAAACATTCGCAAAATTGCTTTTGTGATAACAAGTTTTACAAAAATCAGTTATGAAAAATTAGATGGATTCAACAAAAGTCATATAGTTAAAAATGATTTATTTCTAATTATTTATAATTTTGCATGATTTTGGTCTTATTTCATAATATCCAATTGTTTCAATATTTTTAAATATGTACATATTTGGTCATTTTGATAATTTAATCTTTTATATCTAGATTTAAATGTACTTGATTATTGTATAAATATTAATGTGAAATTCACTTATACATTGTTTGTTCATTTTCTTTTCTTAAGTTAAACCCAATGAAGCGGGTTTCTACTCACAAGAAATTGTAATTTACAGGAAAACTTGCAATATATTCACAAACATGTGTATGAATTTTCCCATTTTCAATGAATTAATTTTTTTGAAAGAGAGAAATTAATTTAAGTTAGATGTATTTATTTATCTCAATTAAAATATAAATACACATAATGATATTTTAAGCCACAAATCTATTTAGATATTAGTAACTTAGATCTACAAATTTAATAAAATAATATATTTTTCATAAATATTAGGTCCTAAATCCTCATCAAGGAAATAGTACCAAATATTCACCTTCACATACAAGCAATGAGATGGCACAGAACATCAACACAATATTCACATGCAGATATCCACTATAACAAAAAGATTACAAAAGCCCAAAACCTGAGACTACCCAACCATGCCCAACATGACTCCATAAGACAAGGGTTTCAGAAAGAAAACTCCTTATGACCAACCAGATTCTGCATTTGGCAAAATCCGTCACCAATGTGTTAGGGGAGCACAAAGGAGAAGAGAGGTGGAACCAAGAAGGAAAACCGGAGGGTTCAACAATGTAAGGCAAGTTGACTTGGGTTTTCAATGTATTGAATACAAGGAAAGTTAACCAACATGATTGACTTGTGTGGGCATGTATTGAAATATTGACACAGTATGGAATGCCTTGTCAAAAGTGTTTTGGCATGCATCTGATTTTGTATTATATTTTTCTCTTTTTTTGAGTGGTATAATATTTTTCCCTTTTAACGTTGTGGTTTGTCCAGTGTTATATGTTTTGGTTTTCAGAGATTTGAAGGATAACTAAGTTGTCAAATTGTTTTTTGGGCTTAATTGCTCATATGACATGTCAGTTCATAATTTTCATTGTTAAAAGCAAACCACTTCATTCCTTTTATTTAAAGTATATATGGATTGATGGAATATTACTCCAATGCACCGTTAAAAAGGAATATTCAATGATTAATGTCCCATGAGAATGGTCAATGTTTTTACTAAAGATGCAGGCAGGTAGGTGAAGTCTCAAGCTGGTATCAGAATGCCATGTTCAGTGTATTACCTGTTGGATAAAATAGTCTTACATTAAAAGAAATGTGGTGAACCTAGGACTTTAGAATACTTGTGAGTCTTTTTTTATTAGTCAATTGATTTTAATAAGGTGAATCTCATCATTACCATGCATGCTTCCAATTTTGATGAATAACTGCACACTTTCTTTGCTTCAACAATCGAATCTTTTGTATTCTCGTGTCCTTTGATGCTTCTAATGGGTGCCTGTTCTGAGATATTTTTCTTTAATAATCTATTGATTGTAGGCAGAGAGTGCCCTTGAAGCACTGAACTGCAGTGGAGTGTTCTTGGGATCACTCCCAATTAGGTATGCCATGGACTCTTAATTCTAAGTGAAAGCTCAAAAATTAATGTTGTTTGGTTCCTGCAATGTGATCCTTAAGCAATACCTTGTTTTGCCATTGTAGGGTAAGTCCATCAAAGACGCCGGTGAGGTGCGGCATCACTCGGGAATGATGCAATGATGTGGCATCTTGCCAACAAAAGGTTCTGTTGCCATACCTCCACCCTGAAGTGGATCATCTTTGTTTCTCCTTCTGTACACTCATTTCAATTGGGGTGGAATGCATGTTTGCATCTAAAAATGACCTGACCGTTGATATGCTTATGTGGTCGACCTTGTAGATTCTTGGTGACTTAGCACATTTATCAAATCAGTTTCATGCTACATAGATCAAATCAGGAGGTCATCTGCTAGATGATCTTGCTTGATGTGTAACAACTTCAATTTTCTGCATGTTTATCATGCTCTGGATTTCATACCCTTTTTCATAATTTCATACCATGCTAGCTGGTTCCTTAATCCTCATCATGCTTGATGAATTGTTCTACCGTGATTTTGCAAAACTCCTTCATGCATGGCACTCACTAGATCATCATTTCTTGCATGCCATTTGTAAACCTGTTATTTTTATAAAATTTTCGTTTTGTTTACAGTGTTGGTGGCACATTTGTTTGTGTTTTGCTTTTGTACGCGCATATGTGGATGATGATGTTCATGAATGTTTTAGGCTTTGAGTTCTGTAATTTCTGGATTAATGAAATATGAGAAGTGGCAAAAATTTCAAACTTCATGACAACACATAGATTTACAGATTCTGAAATTGATCAACACCTACCGATCATTCCATTTTTATTTATACAAGATAGAAAAAGTAGAAACGTCTTATATTTCAATAAAATTCAATTGAATGGTTGGAAGATACTCAATTATGTTATATAAGTTAGATTGATACGAGAGTATTCATTCCAACACTCATATATGGCTCTAAGTCTATCATTGATATCGATATTGTTTTCGATTAAGGTCAAGCTTACGAATGGTTAACAGATAGAATGTACAAATTACTTTGATACTAAGTACAAATGTCTTATATTTTAACAAAATCTAATTTAGTTGAAAGATTTTTAACTATATTATAAGTTAAATTGACATCGATATTATTTCTAATATAAGACTTCGTTTCAACAGAAAATAACACAAAAATTTAACTTGTAATTAATTATTGAATTAACGAAGAAACAAGATTACTGATGAGGGAGTTTAATGGTAAATATCAGCATTACGACTTTATTAAAAATTCATTGCAACCTTTTAACTTAGGTTAATTCTTCAAGATAAAATTAAGTTTATTCAGCAATGATTTATTATTCTCTACTTCATGTATTTAGATTCCATTTGTTTTCAACTTCTTTCTTTATCTCTTAAAATTACTTATAATATCACTATTGATGTAAAAATATTAACATATAAATTTTTATCATCTAAATTATTATACAATTTTAACTATATTTACGAAACTAACTTCAATTTTATCTCATTTAACTTTTAAAGCTGAAAATGTATCTCCAAACTACTCTTAAACTACATTAAAATTTAAGCTAACTAAAAAGTCATGACATTCTCTTCTCTTAATTTTTGTTTGATACTTGGATTAGCAAAAATTAGCTGTAATTTTTAGAACCTTTGGTTGAAATATTATCTCGATATTCCACCGTATATTTAACCTTTTGGTTTTTTTTATATTTTACTGTCTTTTTTCGATTTTTTCACTTTATTTTACTGTCTTTATCAATATTTTTATTATTCAATTTGCATTTACAATTTTTTATTGTTTCAATTCTTATCATCAAATTATTTGATAAATTTCTATTTTATGGGAAATTAATTAATGCATAAATTTTAATTATATTGTGTACAGGTTAATCAATCTTTATATTATACTCTCTCCTTCTTTAATATTTATATTTCCAGTTTTTGGGAAGTTTTAATTATTTTTTGGGATGAGAACTGTTTTTATTATTTTCATCAATATTTAAAATATTAGTTATGAAAATTGCATGCCTCTCATGTAGAGCTATAAATTAGTTGTTTGATGACTTAGTTTTAAAAACAATGACATCGTTAATACTCTATTAATTATTATTTGTTAAAAAGCATGCTTGGCACGTGATCGCCTGGTCTACAAATGCGGGGAGGTAACATTTCCCGCCATTTCTGCAGTCCCGTCACAGCATAAGCGCCCAACCCAACAGCAAGCCCTCGCCTCCATTCCTGCCATCCCCGCCGCTCCTCCTCCTCCTCCCTGCCGCCTCATTCCCCATGCTCGAAGAAGCGGCGGCAGCGTCTGCGATCTTCCCTCTTCCACCAAGAAGCGCATCCAATGCAGCAAGGTCAGGCATGACGGCGTCGTCTTCGAGATCGGGGACGACCTGTGCGTGAAGCGGAAGGAGACAGACGAGGAGGATGAGGCGGATGATGAGGATTGTAGGATAAGGTACAAGACGAGCAAGTCCGTGATGCTCGATGAATGCTTGACTCCACAGCCGAAGAAGGTTGTGAGGTTGGGGAGTGGATGTGCGCGTTCTGTAGGAAGAGGAAGCCCGGGGTGGAGGTTGAGTTCCCATCGCCGGCGGACGGGTCATTTGGAGGACACATCGAGGTAATCGTCGTCTTTTTCGATTTCTACTCTCCTCTATTTTATTGGTTGCCTGGGGTTTTTGTTGAAACAAGATCGAGTTTTTAGTGGCGGACATGTGAATAATATGCATTAGACAAACAACTATCTTTATGACAATTTCTGTTAAGAAGGTATACCAACAATCAGAGTGGCGCAGCGGAAGCGTGGTGGGCCCATAACCCACAGGTCCCAGGATCGAAACCTGGCTCTGATAAGTAGAGTAGCTTCCGCTTTTTTTTTAAGATTTTCTTGAAAACTATTGATCTTTATAATAAAATAATAATAACAGTAACGACTTGACAAAAAGATGGATTTTTTTTGATGAAGTTGAAATAATTTTTTAATAATCAGAGAGTGACTTTATTATTTAGTGTGGAAAGGATTTTATAATTCAGTGTGATAAGAATGGTCAAGGACAATGTTAATGCAAGGACACCTTATAGCTTTCACGAGTAAAGCCTTTAAAGAAAATATCACGGGCCCCTTCCAATGCACAAAAAAGTAAGTTATATTGCAAGCTATGCGAAAGTGAAAATATTGATTGTTGGGACGTTATCATAAGTGACCGACTTAATTATTCTTGAAGTACTTGAATAAACAAGCGATCCATACTGCATCCCAAGATAACTGACTACAGATTGAATTTAAACTCAACACTGTTAGCAAAGTAGATTGATGCAATATATATATATATATATATATATATGAAGAAGAAATCTGCCATGTCCACAACCACAATTATAAGTATCACTATTTTAGTTCTCAATTAGTAAGATGGTTAATATCAAACATGTCAGATGAATATGCTTTGTTACTGTTAGATCATAGGCAAGGAAAACTGAATAAATAAAGACACAATTTGGCAGATGAGCTTTTATTTTACGAAGGGAGATTACCAACATTTCAGCCGGTAAATGTCATTCAGCAGATGTTATTTGAAATTCATGATTCTAATAGGAAGGGCCATGCTGGTTATGAAAGTACCGTTGCTCAAATGAAGACTTGCGTCTATTGAAAACGTAAGTTGTGACATTTTCCAAAGAACCAAGTATAACAATACTCATCCAGTTGAATGCTTCAACCACTGAAATTTTACTAAAATCTTTGAATGCAACTTTTCTATCATTTCCCTTTTTCTGCATGTTTTTAAAAATGCTACTTGTTTTATTTATAGTTTGGCATTCCAAAAAGCGATGTTGCGGAGATGGTAAAAGATCGATCACTAGAAGATATACTCGCCAGGGAGATGGATTCCATACGTGGAGGATCGAGTTCTATCGTTGGTGGAAGATTAGTGAATGTACAAGTGGGCAAGAGAAAAAGGGCAATTGCTTGTGATTGAAAAAATCTCGCAATCATTTAAACACTTATTTTGATTTTGAAATAAAATTTCTAACACAATGTTTATCAAATAAAGTTTAGTTTTCAGCATTCCTTGCCGTAGTTATTTTGTTTTTGCAGAAGTGTATTGGACGTAACTCAAGAATGATTGAATGAGATAAGAAAATCAACACAAGAATGGTTGAATGAGATAAGAAAATCAAGATGATAATTACGATGATATCGTATTTGTAAAAGGGGGAGTTAACCATGAAGATGACAGTCGGTGTATTTGGAAAGAGTTTCAGTTAATTCCATATAATAATTTTAAGATTTGATTGAAATCGATACCAATACGATATAATATTATTTACCCATCCCCATGAATGATGGAGACTCGAATGTGGTCCTAGTTTTATTCTAGCCCTCGATATTTCTGAAAATCATGCTTTGAGTTCACTTCATTGGTAAGAGTAAGACTTTTTTTTAAAAATAATGTTCAAAATATTATTAAATATCAAGATAATATTTTCAACTTTGCAAAGTAAAAATGAAATCATTTTTAGTAAGTCAAAGTAATCCAAAAGAAAGTGAGCCGAAATGCAGTGCCGTATTTGAGATCTTTAGGCCGACCAGCGAACATATTATGGATCGTAGGACACGTGGTATAGCTTGCTTTGAGATCTTTAGGTCCTATTTAGTTGGGATTAATTTTAATGTAATATAATTAAATTATATCATATAACTAAATTACAATATTCGGTACTAAATGTAAATTAATTATAAAATTATTTAAATAATCGATTTTAATATTTATTCTCATTTTTGTTGGTTTACCGATGATGTCCAAAGCATTAATCAAAGCCTATTTGGTAACCCATGTTTTAATTAAAAAGTAGTCCTTAAAAATATATATTAAAGTAATTTAGGATGTTCGATTACAGGTGAAAACTACATCATAAAACCATGTTTTTAGATTAAAACCCTTGTTCGGTGAAAACAAAATGGATGCCTTTTTTCCATGTTTAATCTCACGTACAAGAATAAGTTAAATTTTCCAAAAAATCTTTGATAATCAACTCTTTTTTTTTTCACAAAACATTTTTAATGCAAATTATAACTTTTTTTTTTAAATAAATTAACATATAAAACAAATATTTGATACGACCAGACCAGAGACGAAACACACGCACACACTCTCCAATTCCGACGAAAACCCCCAGATCTGCTCACCAGATCCGCCTGCCTAGCCATGGCTTCCACCACCGACCGCGATCGGTTCGTCTACATCGCCAAGCTCGCTGAGCAAGCCGAGCGCTACGACGGTCGGTACACCAGATCCGCGGAGAAAGGCCGAGTTTTGTCCTCCTCTCCGTCGGGCTGATGTTTGTTCCCCCTTTTCCCCGATTGCAGAGATGGTGGAGTCGATGAAGAAGGTGGCGAGGCTGAACGTGGAGCTGACGGTGGAGGAGCGGAACCTCCTCTCTGTCGGGTACAAGAATGTGGTTGGCTCGCGGCGGGCGTCGTGGAGGATACTCTCGTCCATCGAGCAGAAGGAGGAGGCCAAGGGGAACGACCTCCACGTCAGGAGGATCAAGGAGTACAGGCAGAAGGTCGAGGGTGAGCTGTCAAGCATATGCAACGACATTATGATCGTCATCGACGAGCACCTCATCCCGTCCTGCAACCCCGGGGAGTCCTCCGTCTTCTACTACAAGATGTGAGCGCCCCGCCGAGTTTCTAGTGTTTTTTGTTTGTTTGTATGTTTTTTTTTTGTGATCTGTTTTTATTTTTAATTTTCTTTTCTGTTGTTGGATCTATTCTTAGGAAGGGGGATTACTATCGGTACCTGGCGGAGTTCAAGACCGGGAACGACAAGAAGGAGGCTTCCGATCTGTCTCACAAGGCTTACCAGGTGAAAGATTTGTTTCTGGTTGTCGTTGGCTTGTCTGATTCTTCTTCTTTATTCCTTTTGGCAATTCTGTTAACCATTCTTCATGTCTTTTATATATTTGTCTAATGTTTGGTGTGGGGAGGAGGGGTGTGCTTCTACGAGAGAGAGAGAGAGAGTCATTCCGTTGGTTTTTTTTATTTTTTGTAATGGTCATAACTTTATTCGGGAAACTTGTTTCACACATCCACATGTGCATTTCATTACTCAGTTATTTGTTCGAATTGTTGATGATGTTAGGGTTTATTTGTTATCTTGGTAGCCCTTTTATCCACCGAACCTATGAAGCTTGATGCACTTGGATCTTGATCTCAATTGTTCCATGAGAAAGAAAAACTAATTTTTTGCAATCGTGATTTAAAGCTGGAAACAGTAGAATGTTCTAGATTACACAGAAAACTTGATTGGGATCTGTGGCAATCAATATTCTTGATTGTGAGATTTTTTAGCTTTAAAGAAGGATATTGTCTTCTCATCTCTCTGAATGCATTTTTCTTGGTTTCTTTGTTGCAGACTGCTTCCAACACTGCTGAATCAGATTTGACCCCAACTCACCCCATACGCTTGGGTCTGGCATTGAATTTCTCTGTCTTTTATTATGAGATCATGAACTCACCTGAAAGGTAAAAATCGACTACACTACTACATACAAGTGCCATCATCCATATGGTCGGTGGTTCTTGAATATCATCTAACTTTACTTTTAAATCGTCATTTCAGGGCTTGCCATCTTGCAAAACAAGCTTTCGATGAAGCTATTTCAGAACTTGATACATTGAGTGAAGAATCTTACAAAGACAGCACTTTGATTATGCAATTGTTGAGAGATAACCTCACCTTGTGGACGTCTGACATTCCTGAGGATGGAGGTAACCATTAAATTTGCTCAGATAATGAAATTTAGAAAGTCGAATAATTATGTGTAGTGGCTGTCGAATTTCTTTTGTTTTTGAAATTCATTTTCATTATTCTATTGAATGCAGCTGATTAGTTAGTCATAAAAGTGTTTTTGTGACAGACTGGCTATTTGCACTATTTATGTGTACACGTGGCAGCTTTCTGCATAATAGCAAATATAGTAATTTGTGTTTACTGTTAACTTTTTTAACAAACAATATCTGGTTTCGCCGTCAGCTGGACACTGCGTGTCTTTTGCTACCAAAAAGTGGGTAGGGTTTCAGAATTCAACCAAACAAAGGGCTCCGTTTGGTAAAAAAATAGATTATGGTCTGATACGTCAGAGCCAATAATCTGAGAAATCCAACTTCCGTTGGCATTTTCATTCTCTCACATCATCATTTCTTTTTTAATTTTTTGGCTGCATGTTAATCTACTATTGGTCTTATATTATTCTACCACTGATTAAATAATCTGCATGTTTCCAAACGGACCCAATATTTTTTATTGGAAGCAAAGTTAAAGTCGATTTTTCTTTTCATCTAGTGAATCTCCAGTGAATCATGCTGTACAGTGAGAAATTGAATATAATTTAGTTTTTTGTACTGATTTCAATTGATAATATTTTTGATTTCTTCCATGCTAATGTAGTTTTAGTTGATAAAAATAAATCCGAAATTAATTCTAAATTATAATATATGGAATTAATTCTCTTCAATGGAGAGATATTTTAGAGTCCAAAGATTTAGGTTGAGTAGGTTAAAAATTGAATATATGGAGTAGAGGTTCATTGAAAATATGAATAATGATGAAGGTATAAACCTAGATGGTCATGAGATTAATAAAAGCAAGAATTTTAAATACTTAGGGTTTATAATAAATGGTAATGGTGAAATTATGACGGATGTTCATTAAATTAAAGATGATATGGAGAAATACTTCTGAAGTGTCATTTGATAAGGGGATATTTTTAAAATTAAAACGAAAATTATATATAACTATTATTTACCCAACTGTACTTAATGACTTAGGATGTTGGGTTGTAAAGCATGACCATATACAAAAGTTGGCATTGTTAAGATATGTATGTTTGGGTTAGTGGTAATAATATTACAGGGATAAGGTGAAACATGATTTTATAAAGTATGAGTTGTATTAATTGAAGATAAGATAAAAGAAAATTGACTTGAGTGGTTTGGTTATATTCTTAGGAAACTAAAGAATGCATCAATTAGAAGAGAAAAATTAATTTGTATAGAAGAAATTAAAAGATCTAGAAGAAGACATACAATGACCTGGTTAAGAATTGTGAGGAAAGATTTAAAGTAATGAAATTTAAATAAATGGATGTAATAGGACTGTGGTTTGGATTATTGTTATAAAAAGCTCAGACAAGGAAGCATACTAGAATATACTGTTACCTCAATTTAAGCAATGATGTGTATCTCCGTCTTGCTTGTTTCTGCAACTATTATGGCTCTTAGCTGGGATGCCTTTTGTGTTTCCGTCTTAATAATCAATTTCCTCTTGGACAGTAGCTGATGAATCCATGAAGGACAGCACTGGAAAGGAGGGCACAGAGGTAGGATTCCAACCTGATTGTATCGTACAAAGTAAATTTGGTTGATATTCTCTCCACACGGCAACTTGAATTTAGTTTCTTATTTGCAGTGACCTTTCTGTACGGTGAAAAATGAACCTCAAGTAGTGGGAATGCATTGCGGGTGGTTTTTTTTTTTTAATCTAGAAATCTAGGCATCCTTTGCCTGTCATCATTCACATAATTGTAGTGAATTTCAAATGACTGCTGGACGCAGATTCGTTTGGCGTGTCTGAGGACATCTACTTTCATGTGTTCTCATTTACATGAGGTTTTTCATTCAGCGGTTGTCAAATGACCAAGCGTCGTAGGATGGTGCGTCTTCATTCTCTACCTTTCTGGTTGGCCTTGTTATGTAATTTTGGTTCGTTTTTCCTGCTTTCTTCCTCAACATTTGGCTGTAGATATTATTTCTTTCGTTGCGTTGGTACTTGAGTGTTGTTCTCTGTGGTACAGTTAGTATGTACTGGTTTCTAAATTATGTGATGGATATATAAGCAGGCCTTTCAATGTTGCTGCTCCACTTGAAAAAATCTGTCTGACTGAGCTTGAACGTGCTTTTTTGTTTTTTTACGAGAAAGGTTATTGATAATTGATATGCATTACGAACGCAGGGTCCATAGAAAGGTCACTTCATGGTTGTTTCTTGTACACACAAGATCCTCTTGAGTAAGATGACGGTGATGTGGTGGCAGAGAATAAGAAGAAGAAGAAAAGAGTTGTTGAGCATGGGGTGGTACACGCTTGGGGACGACAAGAATCCGTCTTTCTGGGCATGCCAGGAAGATGAAGGTGGTCATGGCTAGTATTTAATAACGCATGGTTATGTATGGTTCCCTAAATCTGGTTCCTTTTCTTGGTCATGAGATTATTTTTCTTGGAAAAAAAATCCATGTTTTAGCATGATCCATCTATAATCATGGGAGTTTTTTTCAATGAGAATATGGATTTCATGCACAGAAGACGTTAAAGCACTGGAGTGGGTTTTTTACGTCTAAATGGACTATGTTAGATCTAAATGACTGAAATCAAAACAGTTTCGGTAGGTTAGAACGTTCGAAACAAGTGGGATATCATTTTGTGGTAAGGATATGTTATTTCTGCCTAAGAAATGATACGTCAGAGTTGGTAAACCTTTATCCTCCAAAATGGTACGTCCGAATTTGTATTTATATACAATAGTTCGGTTTTATTTACTTATCATTCATCTTAATTTTTAAAATTATTTTTATTTTTATAATATTTTTATTTTTCAATACATTTTTTTATTATTCTAACTTAAAAATTATTTACATGGAATCACTTTTAAAAGTAATTTTACCTGGTAAACACACACATAAGTATTGGTAAAGGGATGGGTGACAATAATTTTTTACAATACTCATTCACCCAAGTATTTATATTTTTAAAATACAAACGTTTACATGTAATTATATTTTACAACTTAGTATTCTAAGTTATAAAATATAATCAGATGAATAGTAGGATTTTTCTTTTAATCTTAAGGTATTTTTGGGAAATAAGGTTTTTAAAAATACTAAAATATTTTTTCTACGTAATATATATATCAGCTGCAATAATCGCCAGCAAATGACTTCTACGTAGGGTTTAGAGGTTGGCGTCGCGGTGGTTTCACGATTAGCCTTCTACCCTCCACTCGCTCTCGTGACCCGAGAAACCCTCCCCAAAATACCAACGAATGATCCCCGTTGCGGTTGCAGAACCCCGTGCGCAATGGTCGTCACCGTCGCCGTTGCCGTTGCCGTTGCCGTCGCCATCGCCGCCGCCGCCGTCTTGGAGGATGCAATCGCCATACACTTCCAGTTGTTGCGCACTGCTCGGTATGCCCACTCTGTCGCGTCACAAAATAATTTTTGTGATTTGTTTGCTTGTTGAAAATAAACTGATGGCTTTAAGTTTAAAAAACGGTGAATAATTTTTGTTGTGATTAGTTACTTCTGTGATCAATCGACAAATAAAATAATTCCTACTGGTTAAACATACGTGATTCTCAAGGTCATCTAATCTGTAAGCCTTTTCACCAAGGGTTGGCTAACAAAAATACGTTTCCTGGCCCTACAATCAAAATTTATACGAGGCCTTGGGATTTTATGGGTATAAGTTCTAAGATGGTTGTAATTGGGTTTCTTATGAAACAAAATTTCATATGGTGATTTGTTAATGGGCATAGGTGTGGGCATTAAATTGATTAGTAGATAGTCATAAAAATATAATCACACTAGAACAGAAGTAGAACATTGGAGTGAAACTTAAGGATCTAGCAGCCTTTAAAAAATCTCTATATTTTTTCAATCATCCTTTTTTTTAACAATCACCTTTTTGGTCGAAGTTTTCAAAGTGTATATAATGCCCTGATGATAAAGCAATTGATTCATATCAGTGGAAACAAATTTAACTCCATTATCTGGTCTTTGAATTTTAACAGCATTATCGAAGTGTTTCCAATCATCCTAAAAAATATTTTATGGTGGAATGTCTTAGATTTACACTCCATAAATCTACTTGGTTGGTTTAGACTTGGATGCTCTTTCTTGCAGGGGAAAGGAGGTTTAGCCCACCGTATGTGGGCATCAATGAACCTTTCTGTTTAAGTCAAACAGAAAGGAGAACAAGACTAAAATTGAGTAGTTTAGGTTTGAGAGTTGTGGAATGGAATCGAGACGTTGTGGGATGGTTTCATTTCATACGTTAGGAATCAAGCTCTATTTATAAGTTTAGATTAAAAATGGTTCTGCAATCTTGAGATTTTTAACCACATGCCTGAGAATTAGATGGGCTAGCACCGCCATTAACACAGCAACTAAAGGTGCCATTCCATTTCAGGTTGGTCTTGCTGCTGCAACGGTAGAGCCAACTGAATTATTGTAATTAATATATGTAAAGTTGTCCTTACAAATACCTTTTTCAAAATATTTTGATACCATCAATAGCACCGTGGATGTGTTGAAAGTCAATCAAGTTTGGTACAATCAATAGCACCGAATCCTGAAAAAGTACGGAGAGGCTGGAGATAACAATTTCACACTTCCTAACAGAAAAATAAAATGGTCAACAGCAGCAACGGCAGTGAAGTTGCTGACTGATAATCCTGAACTCTCTCTAACCAGTGTTCTGCATGCCCGCTGCAATACCCTTCATGGTTAAGATAAGTGTGTCCTCAAGCCCAGGGGCGTACTCACTTGTGGGGTTCAGCTTCACGAGTTCTGATGCTGGCTTTCCGGGATTAACTACCTCTTTTGACAAGTGTGGTCTTGGTTTTACATGGAAGCCAGGGTCTCTGATGCGCTTCAGAGTGAATGCTTGAGAAACATTAAGGGTGGTGATGTAAGGATCACGCAACCGCAGCCTTTGTTTCAAGTAGGGATTCTCCTCAAGCAAGTCCTTGTGACCAGCAACCTGAAAGACCACAAATATTAGTTTGCAGCATGAAATATAACCTTTGATAAACATCATCTGTCAATATGGGACTGCAAATTTAAAGAAAATATATTGTTAGCATTATTCTGTTAATCATATTCCCTTATATCTTGTTCTAGTCATGTACCTTAAATCAAAATTGAAATTTGAAAAATATATTCAATAATGATGCCAAATTAGTTCATGGTGACACGGAATGACATGTGAAAGCTCACCTGAAGGAGAAGATTCTTTGTTTCTTCATAGCCGTCTCTTAAGTTCTCTCCAAAAGACCACAAATCCTCTGAAACTAGAAGTCTGTCATATAGGGCAGCAATGCTTGGGTCTCCTTTGGCAAAAACCATCTCAACTAAGTCAATTGTCACATTGAAGAATGGCCACTCATTGTACATAACTCTTAGCATATGGAAATTTCTGATATCTTTGTCCAGGGCATGCTTAAATGCAGCGCCTAATCCAAGCCAAACGGGTAGATGGAATCTTGTTTGAGTCCATGCAAATATCCATGGAATTGCACGCAGTGTTTCTATCCCTCCACTAGGCTTTCTTTTAGATGGCCTGCTACCTATATTCATACGCCCATATTCAGTCTCAGGTGTGGCCTGGAAAGCAAGTCAGATATTTTAGATTAAATCTCAAAAAAAAAGGAGAAAATGTGCCCACAAAAAATTGTATCAAAGAAGTTTTGCCAAGCAAAGATTATTTTAGTTGCTTGTTATGATGAACTACTGACATGACATGACATGAACTTTAAAAAGTAGGAATCAATTATAAACCATTTGGGGATGAACCAGTAAACACGTGTAAACTTAGCGATTTCTTAGGAAAACTGAGTCACAAACCAAGAGGTGCTACTATGAGTTCAAGAACAGTCTTTCAATCAATGAAATAGGAGATAATCATATAAGAATCTGTGACTTGAAAAGGACTAAATCACTTACGAGGCGAAAATATTCAACAAAACGTGGCTCCTTGAACACAATTGATCTGTACTCCTCCGTAGCAACTACAGCCAGCTCATCCATTAATGCTCGCCATTCGGGTTTAGGAGAAATCGGAGGGTGCATTCCATGTTCAAGGGTTGCAGCCGTAAAACGTTGAAGCGTTCTAAAGCATAAGTGCTCCTCTCCAAAGGATTGCTCAATGACTTCACCTTGAATCGTCACACGTAGAGAGCCATTAATTGTGTCTGGAGGTTGAGATAAGACAGCAAGATGCGTAGGACCACCACCTCTACCAACAGTTCCTCCTCGACCATGGAACATTGTCAATTTCACTCCATAATGCTTTGCAACCTTTACAAGCTCTTCTTGGGCTTTATACATCTGCCAAGCTGCTGAAAGTCGACCAGCATCCTTTCCGGAATCTGAATACCCAATCATCACTTCCTGCTTTCCATTGATCCTATCTATATACCAGTCGATAGAGAATAGCCGGGCAACTGCTGCAGGGGCAGCAGCAAGATCTCCAAGTTTCTCAAAAAGTGGAACAACCCTTAGTGGCTTTTTCACATGACATTCACGCTGCAAAAGCTCAACAGCTAGCACATCAGATGGTGCGGTTGCCATTGATATGATGTAAGCCCCAAAATTATCGGCAGGAAGTTCAGATATGACATGAAATGTGTCCAGGACATCAGCAATTTCATCAGTTTTTGGTAGGTCTGGACCAAATAAGGGGCGTCTGCCACTAAGCTCAGACAACAACCATTCCTGACGCTTTTCCTCCGACCATTCACGATAGGATCCAATTTCTAGATGTGTGGTGATAGCATCCATGACGTCTGTGTGCCTGTCGGATTCTTGTCTGATATCAAGTCTAACGAGTGACAAACCAAAGGTTGAAACCTGGCGTAAGAAATCCAGGAGACTTCCATCGGCAATGGGCCGATCTCCACAGGCACACAGCGACCTGTAACACAGCTCCAGGGGCTCCAGGACCTGCAGATAAAAAGCACAACCATTTGGAACCAACAAGATGCAAGTGCAACAGAGATGGTGGTAAGCTGTAGCTAATTACCAATTACTAATTACTAATTACATATCAAGCTGCCACGTATAGAAATGCACCTTTTTTATGACGGAAAGTAATCTTCCTAGAAACACACCTAATGAAAGCAATGCGTAAAAACAGTGTTGAAAAAATAGGGAGTGTGAGCTGGGAATTTCAACGGGCTCTCACAACTTCATTTTAGAATGCAGGTATCCAAAATTCTAAAACAAGTTGGCTTCTATCAACATCGTAGTGCCCCTACCAGTGATGATGCCAACAAGATTTATGTGCCTTGAAAAACTTACACATGATAGTTAAAAAACGTGTGACATTTCACTAATTGAAGAAGCACACCAGTCCCATACATGACGGAATTGATGAGAAATAGAAAGGGGGAACGGGAGAAACCTGCTCAACATTTGTGTATGTCATTTCCTCAGGAATGTCGGTGCCCCCATTGGACAGTAAATGACGTGATCGTTCGCGTGTGTGATAAAGTTTATCTCTCACATCACCGAGTATCACACGGTAAGGCTCATTAGGGGGGATATGTTTCCAAAATTCTGAGTAGAAAAAGAGAGAAATATGACCAAATATAAGAAAAGAAATTACAAAATAAGACCAAACGTAATGACAAATTCAATTCAATCTCCACACGAAGCTATAGATATTGTTCTTGTTTAGCGCAAATATTTCTCACACTAGTGAAGTTGATTTATCAAATCACAATAATATATTTGTACACTTGAAGGTGAGCCTTACCTTTTTTAAATTAAAAAAAAACTATAAATGTTACTTTAAATTTACTAAATGATCTACAATATCCCCAGAATATATTTTCTAGGGTTTTGCAGTGTGAATTTAAGTGTTGAGTTAACAGCTATGATTTACTCAATCATGGGATCTCTAGAAGAAACGGTTGTACTTGTTTGGGGGGTTTGTGCCTTTTTTTTGGTGGGGTTTGTCTTTGAAAAATATGAAAAATGATAGAAAATAATGGAAAATAATGAGTCTAATTTCTAATCATTTTTTACCATTTCTCATATTTTCTAAAAACACAAACCTCCTTGTTGAATAATAAGATATGTCAACCATAAGTTAAAAAAGGAAACTATTCTACTCTTTTTCCTTCGGATGTCCATTGAATCTGAATCTGGCATGGCAGTTTAAATGTGTAATATCAATAAGAAATTTATAAAATACATTTTGTAGTTACCATAGATACGAGGATTTTACATTTAGAAAACATGGAGATGTATAACTAGAAACTTTACATTTTCTTACACCTGACTTAAGCACCCATCAAGCAAAAGGAAAAAACAAGCAATTGGAAAATAGTAAAAAGATTAGTATAAAGCACCTATGTAATGCTTTGCATCCTTTCTTGTGGCCTGATGTAGTTGATTTGCTCTGAGGCGTAGCTCATCAGTGCAACGCCACATAGACAACTGAAATTGCAATTCAACGTGTAAGAACTATGTTGAGTTTAACAATATTCAAGCCATGTTCCTAATTATATATAATCTTCCTCTGCAAGAAGGTTCAACAAATGTTGTTTATTTGGTACCTCAAACATTAAATCCTCTATTTGAGAATAGTACAAGTTTGCTGCCATCATTCTAGCCAACAAGCACACATCCCTTGTAACCTCAGGCGTGACTCTTGGATTTCCTGCACACAAACAATTACGAGTGACATGCATGTGAAAGGCAAACAATACATGATGAATTGTTCAACCATATAAAGCATGAGGAAATCATCCACATAGTTATGTTTTACATGATGAATTGAATTGTTCATGATGATGAATTTACAATAGAATACATTCTCAGCAGTGTAATGTATTCTCATTAGAATAAATATAATAATAATAACTATGTGTGAGATGAACTGCTCTCAATTTCTAGCTTTGAATGGAAAGCATCTCACCGTCTCGATCCCCTCCCATCCAAGATGAGAACTGAATAAGAGGAGCATTATAAGGAACACGTTCACCAATCCCAATGTTTTTCAAAGCTGTATCAAGCCTGCGCAGGAACTTAGGAACACCCTTCCAAATGGTTTCATGAAAATAACTCATTCCTGCCCTCATTTCGTCTTGTGGAGCAGGCTGAGTTCTTCGTATCTCATCTGTTCGAAACGCAGCTTGAATCTGTTTATAAAAGAAAAAACGAAACTGAAATGAGAAATCAGAAGGTACGAAACCTATAACCATAGAAAGTAGTAATCAGATTTGCTGGATAAACTATTTAAAGACAGCAAATATTTAAGAAATGGAGTTAGATCAACTGGAAAACTATAATCCACTGTTTATATACAATATAAAAGATAATAGCAAATGTATGTAAAGATGAATGTTAAACTAGTAAGAAAAACAAGGCATGTATGGAATTATTAAAGGATTTAAGTTGCTGTGATTGTACAACTCCATGGGCCTTTACTTTCAAAAGTAATTGTACTGCTGCCATGTAAGAAACAAGAATGCATATTCATGGAGTAAGTATTTACCTCTCTTTGGAGAGCCTCATCAAGTTCTTGCTTATCATCAGGGGTGATGTCCTTCGCATATAATTGTGTCAAGCAATTCCTTATCCTAAAATTCAAACAGGTAAATCCCCAAGACACAAGTATTTAGGCTCATAAAATGCTTTTTAATGGATGATGATTGAGGACTTGAGCGTAGAATATTTTACATACATACTTGGATGACAGCATGTGTCCTAATTAAGAATTTGGCAAAAGCTGCAAAAGGCCGTGGCTTTAAACAAATGCTGGTACCATGAAAAATGAAACACTCGAACACACAAGAGTACATTGGCATCCAAATAGAAGAATCTTTGCAAACAAACCTTCCATGTTTTTGAAGAAGTGATCTTCTGACTGACTGGGTGGGATGTGCAGTTAAGACCAGATCCACGGTCTGATTTTTCAAAGCATCAAATACTTGTTCAGGGGTCTTCTGTAAATCCCCCACAAGCCTCTTGAAAGTCTCTTCGATATCTGACTCTGTTGTTGCTGAATTTTCATCAGCAAAATCACCTTTTTTGAGCTTGATCCGTCTACGATGGGCGATTTGCACCTCCTCGGCCAAGTTGGCAAGATTAAGCATGTGAGAGAATGCGCTTGCCACAACAATGGAGTCACCAGGATCTAAACTAGTTAGCACACTGCCAAGCTCATCCAGTTTCTGTACATCACGGGAGCTCTCGTGCTCAGCAGCCATTTCGTAACATTCTTGAACCTGAAAGCGAAACACACAAACATGGAAGAACTGAGTACCACTCCTAAAACCTTCCAAGAGAACAAACCCATTCTAACGATATCATCGATATTTCAATAAACAAACCCCAAAACAAGCCCTAGGCCGTCCAGTTACACAACACATATCAAAAGTAAACAGCAGCCTCCATTACTACCAATACTGAAAGCCTGAGATCATCAAATCACTAAAACCAGACACATCAGTTTTCATGCCCTGATCATTCCCCAATGCAAAAGGGAATTCCCATTTCCAACAAAACTTGGATGATGTTTGTACTTTTGGAATTAATAGAAAATGATAAGAAATGACAAAAATTTTAACTATTATTTTCTATAATTTCACGTTAATTTCAAAAACACAAAATCTTTCCCATTCAGCAAGAATCAACAAAAATCACAGAACCAAGATTTTGTCCAATACTTATATCTCATAAGCACCCATTTTCTCACACTGCAAATTTAAGATTTTACTTCATTGAAATTAATTAATCAGTAAGAAAAGACTTAATACAAAGATCTCAATTTTACTCATTAATTTTGATTTAAACCTATTTTTCTTAATACACCTTTATGTTTATAAGCCTCTGCTAGAGTACCCTTAAGGTCTTATATGTAATGTGTATTGATTAACAATGATACTATATAAATTTTACCTTATTAAAATTAATTAACTAATAAAAAAATACGATCTTGATTGAGACTATTTTTTCCGACACAACACCTAATCATCAAAACTGAAAACAAATCGGCCTTCGTCTCACTTGATCACTCCATGATGCTGCCCAGGTGGGGAGTACAAATCGCTGCATCTAAAGGACTAGAATCCCAATTATTGGCAACCGAAGAAAACAACAGAAGCACGATTTGTGCGGATCAACCTTAAGAGGAACTCACACAACAAGCGTTTAGCCCGATGAGAAATCCCAGAATTTGGTGGATGTGAAGAAACCATACTAGATTCAAGACGGAGAAGACCATCCGACGCACCCGTCACATAAAAAGATCGGGCTTTTCATTACCGTTTCCCGGATATCCGCACCGTGCAGATCCTGAAGGATGTCGAGGAAGCAATCGAGCAGGAGTGCATCGTACTCCACCAGCTTGTCGTCCTCGGACACCTTCCCCGGCGCCAGCAGCCTCAGCTGCGCGTCCATGGACGCCATCTTCTCGATCTTGTGGGGATTACAGGCCATCTTCCCCCTCTCCTTCGCGGACCAACTACGGGACAGCGAAGAGGAGGACCGACCGGAAAGCGAGAGGGAGAGGCGGGGGAGAGGAGAGCCGGAGAAAGAGAGAGAGGTGTGATCTGGAAACCGGCGCCTCCAAGGGAAAGGATGAGCCGTCGGCGCTGCACGCTACTCTGTAATTTATTCAATCTTGTGATATTATATTAAGAGGGCTAGAGTTCCGTAGACGACTATAAAAATGATAGGCCATCGATCGTGAGATTGATGGTTGAAATTGAAAAACTTAAAAATACTCTCTCTCATGTACGTGAAATTTAAAAAGACTCTCTCCTACAGCAGCTAAAATTTAAAAGCAGTCTCTCTCATCGGCAGGTGAAATTTAAAAACACTCTCTCTCATGCTGCAGCTGAAATTTAAAAACACTCCTTTAACTTAAACAATTCATTCACGTGTGTATAATTAATTTTTCAGTAATTAGCAATACAGTGATTAAATTTGAAAGATGTTTGTGGATATTTTTTAACTTAAATATTAGGGTGAATTTTATTAAAGATTTTTAACCGATTACTAAAAAGTTATTTTCATTAAATATTTTAAAACACTCACTTTTCAATTGATTATTTTCCATTTGTCGTTCTGTTTAACTTCACGTGTGACTGTTAAAATTCCGGTCTTTTAATTCAACCGTCCGGTCGTTTAAACTAAAACGCCGCTTCT
>JAMKPZ010015799.1:0-14913 GCA_024699675.1 Amphibolis antarctica | reverse complement strand
CCAGTATAGATAGATCCAATATGTCAAATATGCGGGAGTGAGGAGGAAACCATCGATCATCTGCTATTCAAATGTCAACTTGCGCGAGGAAAAAATGCATCCCCCCCTACAACTGCGCACAGATGTCAGCAACAACACAAACTCTAAATGATTGGCTTAGGGACAGGCCCCCATTTTCCTCTTCAGCAGAAGATCATGCATCATTCACTATTCGAGCCACAACTCTGTGGTGGCGTTGCAAAATCATCTGTTTTTTGAGAATAATCACAGCTCTCCAATGATTCTAGTTAACAGTGCGATGGCACAACTGTTAGCTACTAATATTTAGAAGCCTAAAAAGTGACAACGAGAATACATCTATGTTATACCAGCAGAAACAGAAAGAAGTTTTTTTTTTTTCTAGAAAGAACTCAACTCATAACCAATCCCTGCGTCCCTCCGGTTACATTAAGATCAATGTGGATGGGGCAGTCGGAAGTCAGTGTGCAGCAGCAGTTATGAGAGAAGACACCATAAGGTAGATTCCGACGATGCAACCACAATGCTTATACATTCAGTATGTGCTGAAATAGCAGAAGCTCACGCCCGGAGAGAGGGGCGAGGAATGTTAACTGCCCGATTCTCATAGAATTAATATAAGGAGATGCAAAGGCCATGAGAAATAATGAACACTGTTTTCTTAATTGGAATTATTACGGCCCAAAGAAGGATTAAATCCGAAAAGGAAGTTGAGTGTAATTATCATGGGATTACCAGTAGAGTAGCCAGTGAAATGGGAGTACCTTTGTTCTTTCTACCAAAGAAGGATCTATGACCTCCATCCATTAGAATTGAAGGAGAGTTTTCCTATTCATCAAAATCAAAATCCACAGGAAGTTGAGTGTAATTAAACTGGGGTATTACTTTTGTCATTAAGAATATATCATTCATCGTCTTTTTCTGAAATCATCTACTTCCAATTCATAAAGGAATGTTGTCTTCAAAAAGTAGTTGCAATTGATTATAAATTTGACATGACTTTCTTCTGCATGCTACATATTCTAACTGTTTCAAGTACATTGAAATTTCATGTTAATGAGAAAAATTATGTAACGTTACATAATATAATTAGCTGTACAAATTTATTCCATATCTCATTCTCAACATCTATGTAACTATTTATAAAATTCCAATCTCATCCATTTTATTTGCCAATTTTAGTGTAATTTTTATACGTAACTATCTAAGTCTTCATTTAACTATTTACATTTTTCCCTGTGAGATAGATATACTTCTATTCTTTCATTATATTTCTTTAACAAATATAACAAATATTTTTTAAAATTTTAATTATTTAAATAAAGGCATTTCGACACACAAGTACTACCCATTTTTTGCTAAATAGGCATTGTGATCACCCTATTTTTGACACACACCTACAGTGTGATCAAGGCATTTCGAGGTTGAATTAGGGTGCTAATTTTGCTTTACTAAGATCATTTGACAATAAAAATGACTTATATGTGATATAAAAATATCAGTTTCATTCTTTTTTTTAATATACTTATGTAATTGTGTGTTTCTTATTAAAATATTTTACATAATATCTTACATGTAACTTGCATAAAATGACTTTAATATAATATAAATTTTACCTTATTAAAATTAATATAATTGAATAATAGAAAAAAAATAATATAAGTAATATAAATATCTCAATTTTACCGTTATTTTAAATCTGAGGTTATTTTTCTCCATTACTTATGGGCAGATTTGTGTGGAGGATTCGACGGAGAACAACTTTGCTCTTCCCACAAGTGAATGGGTAGTACTTGTGGATTTTATTTTTAATATATTTTATTCATCTCTGTGAGAAAAGAAAGAGGACGTCTTAGAGAAAAACATATATATCATAAGGATATAATATCACCATATGAATAGAGTTGTTAATTGTATCGCGTTGGCCTGACACGATACGATTTTTGTGTTGGTACGGTACTATTCGTGCTGTATCGATATGGTTCACATCGCCAATAGGCCAGCCCAGACACGACCCGTGGCACGAAAAAACATTATTTGTGATGGTCAATGACACGATTTCAACTGGCACGATTTTTAAATTAATTTATTATTTAATTAATAAATTACAATATTCTTCTCGAGACCCAACGTTGCGACTTGATAGCCAGCCCAATGACCTAGCGGGCCTATCTCCCTAGTCGGCTGTATGACTCGACGACCCATGCCCTCCTCCTGCACACATGATCATTCACCTCGCCGGCTGCACGACCCTGTGGCCCGTCCCCCCTATCGGCCACGCAACTCGTTCACCCCCTCCTGTGCACGCGACCGTTCACCCTGCCAGCCTCACGACCTAACTATCGACCCAATGACCCAGCAACCCATCCCCCTCATTGGCCACATGACTCGTTCACCCCCCTCCTGTGCACTCGACTGTTCACTCCGCCGACCGCACGACCTGACAACCTGTCCCCCCGCCAGCCACACGACCCGTTCACCCCCCTCTCGCGCATGCAACCGTTCACCTACCAATCGCATGACCCGGTGGCTTGTCCCCTCCACCGGCCACATGACCTGTTCACCCCCTCTTACGTGCATGGGACCGTTCACTCCACCAACTACACGACTTGGCAACCAGTCCCCCCACCCCTCCCGTGCGACTATCAGTTTAGAAAATACTCTTAGTCATAGTCTTATGCTGGGCCGGGTCGTACCTATTTCGTGCTGAAATTCGTACCGTGTCGCTACGGTACGAACGACCTGAAGGTCCAACTCAGACACGACGCACGACACAAAAAAAATTTCATATCATATCATTGACCAACACGATCAAACCATGTCAAGCTGTACTTGATCGTGTTAACACGATCTATTGACATCTCTACATATGAGTGAAGTAAAAATAAGGATCGATGACAACGAAGAAGACGGAGCTGCCCGACATGTGGAGGATGCAGTGTATGATCGATCGATTTTGACCGAATCGGGGCCACATGAACACAAGACCTGTGAATGCGAAGTGGTGGCCTGGCCGGAACGGGACACGGGCGTGAGAGCAGAGCAGACTGGGGCAAAAGCTACGGCAGGCACTGTCGGGCTGCGCTTACGCGGGAAAGGGAAGCGGGACCAATATCTCAGAGAAACATTAACCACTTAATTACTCAAACCAGTCAATTAATTAATTGGTTATCGTGCATGAGGGTCGACCGTAAAGATTGTGCCTACGACGAAAAGCACTCGATGGGATGGGTGCAGCCGATGACATCAACCTCTGGACGAATCCAAAGGCTTTTTATTTATATATTAATTAGTCCTTCACTTTCCACGGGAAGGGGACCGTAAGAAGATAGATCCATTGTATTGGATCGTCCAACCAGTACAGTGTGTAATATATACTAAATATAGTGTTGTTGGTATCTCCTATCATCGCATTTATTTAAAATGAATTAATTACATTGAGTCACGTGAGCGGGGTGTGTGATGTCATCGGCTGCCAGCCTTCCTCCTCCGGTCTTTCTGGGTCGCCATCAAATGCGATTCAATAATTTGTGGGGCTTCCGCTTACACGTTAAATCAACCACAATATTCTCATCAATTAATTAATTTTATTAATAACCATATTTATAACTTCGTATTAAAATTTAGTGAATGTAAAATTTATTGGGTGCGTCATAAAAAACAGGTAAAGTAACGTGGGAATTGCATGACACACGTGTGAGATGAATAAGTCGATCTGGATCTTATCATCGCCTCTCCACCAATAAACGCCTTCCCTCCACTTGACATTCGGCCTCGCGCCGTCCACGTCACTGCACGATTATTTTCATTTCTTCCGCCGCCACTTCCTCCGCCTCCGCCATCGTCTCCATCTCTCTTCCTTTGAGCGTCATGGGAGAATCCTCTGCTTCGTACATCCACACGGTAACTACGCAGATCGAGACTGCGATTTCTCTGGTTGTATGTATATGTGCGTATGCTGTGACCTGCTGGCCGCCGGCGTGTACCGTCGCTGCACGATCGATCTAATTGATTTTCTCTTCTTTTAATTAATCTGCTTTCTGCTGTGCAGGTGCAACACCTGATCGAAACGTGTCTGGTCTACAACATGAGCCGGGAAGAGTGCATCGACGCCCTTTCCAAGCATGCCAACATCAAGCCTGTCATCACCAACACAGGTGTTCCATAGCTCCCTCCCTCTCTCTGAATTAATTACCTAGCTACCTAGATCTGCTCTGATTGATCAAGTACTACGTACTGCTACACGGGAGGGTGTGCCAAGGAGAGGCGACTAGCTAGCTAGTAGCTAGTGGTGATATGGAAATCGCCGCCATTAACGTTGGGGTATGTTGTTGGAGCAGTGTGGAAGGAGTTGGAGAAGGAGAACAAGGACTTCTTCGAGGCGTATGCGAGGGACAGAGAGGACAGGAAACAGGAGGCGGAAAGCGTAGAGAAGATCCGAAAGATGGTCGCGGAAATGGCCACAAAACATACAGACGAGTAGCAGCTCGCAGGAACAGTATGTCGTTAATTAGCCGAATGCGTGGTCCAAGATCATTTACCTAATCGAGTAAGAACATTCAAATCGAAGCCATGCATCAATCCTTCGGATCATGCCCATCTACGTATATATGTATGTATATTAACTATTATGTATGTATGCATGCCATGGAACTTTCATTCGATATGATCGATTTAATGTTAATTTGCATATATATATTATATACCATTTACTTGTCGATCGACTTCAGATTCAAACTTGTAATTGCAAGAAAAATAAAAACTAAAAATAGGAGGAGAAAATATATAATAAAATCTCGGTAATACGTACCCCTGGTTGCAGCCATACGTATGATCATGAGTTGCCGTAACGAGCTAGCTAGGAAGCATAAATTAATTGTCAAATAGCACCTTCCATTCCATTCTCTTGCTATATATCTTGTCCAAATCTTCTTAGACTGGGAATACAATGTTGACACCAAGTTTTACATGTCTCTCGATGGATGTTGCTACGAAACTACGTACATATATAAATAACTCCATCTGGTTGAGTTAACTTGCCTTTTCATTTGGCCCGGTAAACTCATTGATTAATAAAGAATAGGAATCGTGATATTTCTCCCTCCCATTTTAATTAATTGATTCCAACGGGAGAATCGAAGAATATCTGCACTCTTCTTATTTGGCATTAATTAATTATATATATATGCATGCAAAACCACTTAACTAATTACGAGATCGAATGAGGACTAATTGGGGGTTTCTTCCAATTAAACAAATACAAAATCATACACAATTGATCGATTTTTTTGTTTTCCTTTTATTCTGGGTTCAACGCATGGCCATCTAGCAGAAAGGGATACATTATGAGATTCGGCTTTGGAACGGCCTACCGACAGATCGAGCAGTAATATTTATGGAAGTAGACGAAACTTTTTTGAGGGTCCGTAGCGCAGAGGAAGACAAGGATTCAATGCATGGAGGCCTGAAATTGAAGAGCTCGAGCAGTTGAACCTTACATAAATAAAATTTCTCTTTCTCTTTCTCTCCAGCAAGCTAGCTAAGCAAATTTACAAATCGCCGCTGCATGCCAGACCGCAACATGGACCGTCAGCCTGTTAGGTATGAACCTGGACGGGACCATCTCCCATATGCATGTGTACGTCCACGTTCATTCACCAGCTGCGGCAGAATTCCCCACCGGCCAGTACCGCTGCTTTCACTTGAGATATTTTGGAAGGTGTGCAGGACCTGCCCTGTCCAGCACCACACAACCCACTCATTCTAATCCTTCTTACCAAAACTTCAGTTGTTTAACATTTTATATCAAAAATACCATACTAAAAATTTACGTCATGTAAATTGTGTAATTAAAAAAAAAAAAAAAAACTTTACCTAATCCCACGTTACCTCTTAAACAAACACCGCTGTAGCATTTCCTTGAAAGTGTTGCGAGTGCGCCACTTTTATTTGTTTCTTAATTTTATACTTGTTTTAAATACCAAGGAAAACATTGTCAGAACCAAAATTTTATACTTGTTTTATGTATATGCATTTTTTTTTTTTTGATAAAGAAAAAATTCCACTTTAAAAGTTAAAAAAAATTATACTAAACGTAGCCTAAAATTCTTTTGGTACGTACCATAAGTTGATGGATTTTAAAAAAAAATTCATACTTATGCTTCCGACATTCATCAACTTAATCGTATATATGGACTTCATAATCTTCGTGCAACTTATTAAAGTTTGCTTTATCCGGCTTGTTTAATAGCAAAAACATATATTCACGTTATCTTGTACAATTTTGGATATAATATCCCATTTTTTCTAATATTTTTTATTAATTATTATGAGAGGAAAAGGAACCAATGCCATCATAATATGTTTCTTCAAATTTAAAAGATAAAATAATCAACCCCAACGTCATCATCCAACACAATAGTTGTTGGGGAAAAAAAGAAAAAAAAGCCTTGGTCTAATTAGCTGTCATCCAGGCATGTCTACATTTTGACCAAATTTGTCTATTGTAAAGATGATTCAGTAAAGGAAAAATACAAAATATTAATAACTTGCAAGAAAGTTTACAAGGAAAATGTTGTACTAGTAGAGAACTCAACATGTGAAGGGTAGATAGATATATGATATTGAGGACGGACAATGAAACAACGATAGTATGGAAACAAATTGTCTATGCTGAAAACTCTTTTGTTAATAATATCATATCTGTCTATTTGCATAAATGATGTAAATGCATTTCCCTTGCATTCAATAAAGTAGTTGTTGGGATATCTATATATATATGATTTCACAACAAATAATATTGTATGACAGTATGGAATCATTGCTCTCATATGATACAGTACATAATTGTATGTCATATAATATTATTTATGACCATTTAGCATTGATTTTTAAGAGCAGTATTGTGAATGAGACTCGTAATCAACAATTGATTTCATGAGATGGCTACCACGCAACAAGAAAATTAGGAAAATGTTGTTAATGATCTTGTTTACACGCTAAGGTATACAGCCTCTGGTGAACTTGAACTCAAACATCCAAGAGAACTTTTGGACCAAAGCATCATTTGAAGTTAACAAAAAAAGGAAAAAAGCAAGACCGCATATAGAGTCTTAAGAGAAAATGATAAAAACATTTATAGAAGTTTCAAATACTTTTGTGACCTGGTTAGAAAAAGATAACATTGATAATGAAAGGCGTCATGAGATATTAAACTCACTGTTTTCTTTGGAAGAGAAGAAGTGAGATTGGTCCAAAAAGGTTGAAGAAAAAAAAAAAAAAAGGTCAAAGGAAATCAATGTCCTTGTTGATGGTGCAATCAAAGAGTCTTTTGAAATACTTGATTTGACAAATGAGCAAATATTTTTAGCAATAAAATTATTAAAAAATCTCAAAATGTAAAGACAATTTTTAACTGTACCACATCATATATATAAGAGTTTCTTGGTTAAATGGAATGAAACAAATATTTAATTCATTGATTTGTATTAATTTGGAATGAAATAAATTCAAAATTATTATTATTATACTATAATTTAAAATTCTTTTATATAAGAACTTTGATATATTAATAAATTTTTTAAAAATTGATTTTTATATATACTTTTTGTTATATCGCTCCCTCTCTCTCTCTCTCTCACTCATTGGTGGGTGGTCCAGAAATGTCGCTGCTCATCAACTCATGAATTGATGTCTCTTACAAAATATCCAATGAAATTGGAACGATACACCTCAGAATTCCGCGGAGATCTGTCTTTTGGGTTCCTCGAAATTAATTCTTGGAGTCTCTTGGGAAATGTGGAACGCTGGAACCTTTTCAAACAGGGAAAAGAAAAGAAAATTACCGATAGGTCCCATGTGGCGCTGGAAATTACTGTACCTAGTACCTACCTTCGCTGATGTGACGATGAATTCGCATAAATGCCTGCAATTGTACATGTTATCATATTTATACAAGTAAGTTTTATCTTAATAAAAAATAAAAATCTGAAAATATTTAAAATAATAGATGTCTACATTTATATTTTTCTTGTAACTTCAAGTTAGAGTTATTCTTAAAATAAAATTATAAAATTTTAATTTAAAATTATAAAAATACAATTTTCAGTTGAATCTAGAATTACTGTAGCTACTAAACTCATTTTCCAACAACCCCTTATGCAATCTTGGAGCCCCCACCTTGCAAATTACACGTGTATGTATGGTTTGCAAGTACATCATATTAATCGAAAGAAGTTACTAGAAATCATAAGTCCATACGCACAGTTGAAAGTGAAAATTTCACCTTTCATGCAAGGAATGTTAAAATCTAAGTAAAAAAAAAAAGTTTTCATTCCACACTTGATTTTACCAGAGATGTTACTCAAAAGAAATATTTACAGGGGACACAGTGGATACAATCGAAAAAGAGAGAAAATAGACGAAAAAGAAAAAGCTCTCGAACCTTCGCACGGTTACCTTCCCACTTCCCCCACTTCTCCATTTCAACACGATCTTTACGTCTGGCAGTTTGCAGATGATTCCTTTGTCCGTAAATGTTTAAGCATCCAACAGGTTGAACCCACCTCGATCTCCCTACAAGGTGTGCATCGCCAACTCTCGCTCGTCATTTGTCTGCAAAGAGTCACCTTGCAGCCGCTGTTTGTCACCACACGCCTCAACTGTCTGAAGATCCCTACGGTCATCCCATACTGTCGACTCCACCCGCTCGCAGTTTGCTCCCATCGCCCAGGAGGAACCTCCTTCCACCTTGCAACCAACCAGTCAGCATTGTCTCAAGGTAAGAAACAAAGCACGATAAAAAAGAAATGGGAAAATCTAATGTAAAATAGCATGCACACCGGAGGACCGGAAGGGGGACACCGTCGAAGCTGTCCTCCTTCGACTCCTTTCGGATTTACACTTGAGGGGATGACAGAAGGAGGGCACTGCCAAAGCTGCCCTCCTCTGTTTCTCCTTCATTTCACCTCTTAGTAAAGTCAGAATGAGGGATGCACTGTCGAAGCTATCTCCCGTCCTCCTTTCTTTTCAAAAAAAAAAACACTGACAACCGAACCTTATCGGAACCCTAACTGTCGGCCTCCTTTGCCGAGCCCGCCATCGGAGAAGAAGATCCACCCCAAAAAAAGAGGGGAGGGGAAGGTGAAGACCTCGACCCGTTCAACCAAAAAAAAAACAAAAAGAAGGGGAAAGCCCGGCCCATTGGACAAAAGAACGAAAAAAGAAGAAAAGCCTGACCCATTCAAAAAAAAGAAGAAACAGTCTCGACCCGACTAGAAAACTAAAAAAGAAGAAGAAAAAGGAGCATTGGGGCCCGTAGGCCAGGCCCAAAAAACAAAATTACCTAAAAAATGACATATAGAAAATGGGTAGAAAATAAAAAATGGACGCATGCCCTCAGCCCAAGACCACAAAGAAATAACAGCGTACACAAAAAAATAAAATCAAAAGAAAATGTCGAATCAAGAAGGGAAACCTTAGATCTGACGAAAAATAACACAAAAATCTCAAAGGAAAAGATCGGAAGAAGGAAAAATGAAATCCTAACTGATTGAAAAAAAAGGACGAAGATTAAAACAAAAAAAGAATCAAAACAACAAAATGAGTTGTCACCGATCTCCCGCAACTCGTCCTCAATAGGTTCGATCAACCGCCATTCGTTTTCGCCACTTCGACGCTCATCCGTGCTGCGCGCTTCGCCGATCGCTTGCGTCATCACCCGATCGCCTGCCCGTCACCCTAAATTGTCATGTAGAGGAGAGCAAGAGAGACCGCCAGGCCGAATGACCCTTTTGCAAGCAACTCGTGAAGGGCACAGGCAGTGGGCTAGGCCGTGCGAGTGCGCTAGTAATAAAAAAAAGAAAAAAAAACAAAAGAAATAAAATCTCGGCCCAAACAAAAAAAAGAGAAAATGATAAAAAGAAAAGAAAGAAAAATAAGAAAAGATGATAAGCTTTACTAAAAGTTTTTAAATTTAAACTTATCACATAGATTTTCACACTAGATTAAAACTTATCCATTAAATTCTCATATTGAATTAAAAGGCTTCACATTAAATTGAAACCTAATTAAAAAGAATATTAATATACCAAATTAACAAAAAGAGTAAAACAAAAATAAGTCAACATTCTAAATTAAATTCAAATTTCACATAAAATTGAAACTCATATATGCAAACGAAAATCAATAACAAAGAAAATATAAAAATATAAAACATAATAAATTTTTACCTAAAATTAAAACTTATTATATGAATTTTCACATTAAATTGAAAGTTCATGGGATTTCATGACATTGGAACCTAACTAAAAAAAATTAAAATAAAATGAAGTTTATAAGTTTCACAAGAAATTTGAATTTATATAAAATTCAATTTAAACATGAAATTTGATATTAATTGGAGTTTATAAAATTATGATTAAAGTTTAGGTATAAAGTTTCACCTTAATTGAAACTTATTAAGAAACTATCGAGTTTCACCTAAATTGAAACTTAGTAAACTAAAATTAAGATTATAAAGTTTCACATCAATGGAAACTTATTAAATTAAAAATAAAATTATTAGGTTTCACCTCAATTGAAACTTATAAGTTAAAATAAGAATTATAAAGTTTCACATTAAATGAAACTTATAAATTGAAAAAATAGGATCATTAAGTCTCACGTTAAATTGAGACTTATTAAATTAAAATGAGACTAGAAAGTATTAAGTTGAAATCAAAATTATTAAGTTCAACTTGTGAAATTAAACTGAAACTTATCAAATTAAAATGATAAAGTTTCATATTAAAAAGAATTCATGAAATTGGAAATAAAACTTATTAAATTCCACGCTAAATTGAGACTTAGTAAACTAAAATTAAAACTATAATCATGAGTTTCGTATTAACTAAAATATACGAAATTGAAATTAAAATTAAGTTTCGGAATCATTGAAACTTATGAAATTAAAATTAAAATTAAGTTTCATAATCATTGAAACTTATGAAATTGAAATTAAAATTATAAAACTTTACATTATCTTGAAGTTTATCAAATTAAAACATAATAAGCTTCACGTTAACTCGAAACTTATTAAAATGAAACTTAAGTGAAAATTAAGCAAAACAAACCACTAAATCAAACTAAATTAAATTATTTCGCATTAAATCAAAATTAAAAGGAAATATAAGATTGTCTGGACTAACTTGGTTTGACATATAAAAGTTTCGCATTATATCAAAACTCAAGTAAAATCTTTGAAGTTTCATGCTTAATTGAAACTTTTAACAAACTAAACTAAGTAGTTGGAATCCCACGTTAAATTGGAATTCATACTAAATTAAATACAAAATCAAATTGCTCCTCGTCAAGAGCTTAAATTACCCATAAAATATAAATTTCTCCTAAGTAAGAGCTTAAACTACCTATAAAATATAAATTACTCCTAGACAAAAGCTTAAACTACCCATAAAATATAAATTGCTCCTGGACAAAAACTTAAACTACCCATAAATATAAAACGCTCCTAAATATGAGCTCAAACTATCCATAAACGTTAATATTTTAGATAATAAAAAATAAAAGATGTCTAAAACATTCAAAACTAACAAATATAAAATGCTCCTAGATATGAGCTTAAACTATCCACAAACTTAAATCAAAATTAAAATGCTACTAGATATGAGCTTAAACTATCCATAAACATTAATGTTTTAGATAATAATAAAAAATTGTCCAAAACATTCAAAACTAACAAATATAAAATGCTCTTAGATATAAACTTAAACTATCTGCAAACTTAAATCAAAATTAAAATACTCTTAAATATGAACTTAAACTATCCATAAACGTTAATATTTTAAATAAAAATAAAATAAAAGATGTCTAAAACATTCAAAACTAACAAATATAAAATGCTCCTGAATATAAGCTTAAACTATCTGCAAACTTAAATCAAAATTAAAATACTCCTGGATATGAACTTAAATTATCCACAAACTTAAATCAAAATCAAATTACTCATGGGTAGGAGCTTAAACTACCCATAAAATATAAAATGCTCCTGGATATGAACTTAAACTATCCATAAACCCCAAACAAAATTAAAATACTCTCAGATATGAGCTTAAACTATCCGTAAACTTAAAAAAATGAAAACGCTCCTAAATAAGAGCTTAAACTGTTTATGAATTTAAACAAAATTAAAATCAAATCACTCCCGAATAAAAGCTTAAACTATCCACAAACGAAATCAAAATCAAATCATTCTTGGATATGAGCTTAAATTGTGCACAAATTTAAACAAAATTGAAATCTCTCCTAAGTAGAAGCCTAAACTGTCCATAAACGTTAATGTTTTAGATTAAAAAAATAAAAGATGTTTAAAACATTTAAAACTAAAAAATATTAAATAACTCTTGTATATGAGCTTAAACTGTCTACAAACTTAAAATGTTTTAGATGAAAAAATATCTAAAACGTTTTAAAAATACAAAATGCCTCCTGGGTAGGAGCTTAAACTACCCATAAATATAAAGCATACTCCTAAATACGAGTCTAAAATGTTTAACAAATGATATAAACAATTAAACAATGTACTTTTAAGAAAGAACCTGAGTTGCTTATAATAGCAACGTTCCTCAGTAAGAGTTTAAATTACCTAAAATGTTGGGTTGCATTGAATCATGGAAGAGAAAATTATCTCTCATTTGCAGCGTGAAAGAGAATAAAAACATATAACTACTTTGTAATAGGATTTGGCTATTCTATGTGATGTGATAATTGTGCTTCCTTATATATTATGTGTACACCTAGTTACCGTAACATGATGCAGACGAGACATTCTTCTTTAAAGAAGTTGTAAGATGCAGAGTTAGTCATTAATTCTTGAGAGATTCCAAACGCAATCAAAATATATAACTCTCATGTATTTCTCAATAGATAAATTATCATTGTGATGAGAAAAAAATCTCACGTCGACATGTACGTACCTGAAATTTAAGAAAACGTGACTATTTTATATTATAATTTATATATAACAATAAATATTAAATTAATAAATATATATTAAAAAATTATTTTAAATATAATTTTCACCATTAATAGATGTTAAATTATTGTATTTAAGCCATAGGTAAATATCCCCAACATTTTCAACACTCTACCACATTTCTAATGTATTTATAAACTTGCAAGTGTTTATTACAAGAATTTACTGCAATACCATGTAAAATTCTAGTAACTTAAAATCGTATAGGTTTAAGGCATCGTGATTCTCATAACTCATCTTTTCGAGCGATGCAAGAGTCAAGACTATTTTGGACATTTATTTTAAAAAGTTCTAAAAATCATTTTTTGTTACCCCTGGAAATGAAAAAATTGTTCACAAACGTAACCTAAATTTGTCCCTGTACATGTGTGTGTGTGAGAGAATTTTTTGTCCCTGCATATCTATAAATGTTTACAAGCAGACTGAGACATCCATGAGCATATTAAAATGTTATGTAAAATTTTAATTCAAAACTAAATGATAACAAGTAAAAAGATAACACAAAAAAAATAATTTAATTTTTTATATAAACAATGTAAGATTATTTTCAACCTTATCAATTCAAATAAGGCGATAGCAAGAATACTAGTACCTTGAGGGAGGTGGTGGTCGACGAGGCCGCTCATTTGAGTAGTATTGTTGACTTTTATTTGGTTTTTCTTCCTCTTTATTTGTTTTTTCTTTCGGTGAGATTCCTAAATCTGATACCACCATTTTTTTGCTTAGTTTTGCTCTCAATCTCTCCATGTTCTAGTATTAATTCCCTGTACTTGTGGAAATTCAACCCCCACAATTGTTAGTATGCCAACAATCGTTCAAATGATCCTTGTTTAATACAAGATATAATTGCTTCCAAATAAAAAACTTAGCTAACAGTTAACATTGTCAAATAAAAAACTCGAACCACCTTTTTGTTCCCTGATCACCAAAAACCAAAAATATAAATAATATTGCAAAGTGAAAATGTAGAAAAATTGATCCCTAACGATATATTTTACACTTGACGTTTGAAATGATGTTTTCTTAATAAAGGCTTATGGCGAACATTTAACACAAGCTGGAAAATTTCAATCAAACATTTTTCCAACAGACACGAGCATTCTTCCACAAGGACATTATGTAGACCCTTCCACCACGAATTACCATTGCAAATCCTTTTCTTCGACTGTGATTATTTCTCCGTTCTTTGGTTCACTTCAGAGTTTCTAAAGAACGCAGTTACCCTACGTACTTAGTTTCAAATGCAAGACGCACCACTCGGATGTTTCCACTCGCTGGTGAAAACAGGACATGAGCACGTAGAACGTGGAATTGTTCAATTGTGAAACTAACCTTTGCAGAAGTCTGTAGGTTCTGATCATGGCTACAGCGTACGTAGATATTGTGACTAACCAGACGGGCATGGGCCTTCATGGATTAGACGCAGCAGAGACACCTTCCGAAGATGGTACGCCCGCTGGTGGGATGTTCGTCATTGGTGGCCTCGGTATCCCGTTCGCCTGCACTGGCAAGGAGGTTGACCCAGGTGGCACCGATAATTGTGGTACGGTCGGCGCAGCACCATATCCTCTGGAAAAGCCAGTGAAGTTGGATTGCAATCGGAAGGTAAACCATCAACATCATTTCATCCCAACAATTAGACTAGTGCACAAAACATAGATCGTAGCCAACATGAACCCAGACACAAGCATCCAACTTTTATAACAGCAAAAAAGGGGATATCCGACCTCTATCGATTGACTTTTCACATGGAGTGTTTCGGGTGATGCAGAGGATGTGAACTACCGTACCTTCTACCTTTACAATATTAGCTTCTTCTTTTTCAGTTGTCTTTTTTATTTTCTCAGACTTTTCCAATTGTGCAC